>APFE031181035.1:0-16795 GCA_000404065.3 Pinus taeda | reverse complement strand
AGTTTGGCACCTAGTGTACTCAGAAAAGAGCTGCTTAATAATAAAACCCTCATATAGCTGCACCGGTTTTCCCGCATTGGGTTTTTCTGGGGACATTGGTCCAAAAACAACGGTGTCACTTGTGTGGCTGTTTCTATTTCCTTCATTTGATGATCTGTAATGTGTTGAGCATGTACTTGTATTTATTTCCAGTGTTTACATGGTAAGTAACTTGTTAATTAACAGAACTAGTAGGTAGGAATAAATCAGTGAAGTGCATGAAGGGTCTCTAACGTGCCAGACTTAGAAATTTCAACTTGGTATCAGAGCGTGGTTGTAGATCACAGGCGAATTGAGGACATCATCCGAACAGAGTAGCAGCAGCAGAAAAGAATTGTCCTGAGTGACAAAAGTTGTTCTTAGCAGAGTAGCAGCAAGGAAGGGGTGACGCAATGCCTACGTCATCGAGGTTGAGCCAGGAAGAGGTAGCGCAGAGGCCGAGGGAGGCAAAGGCAGGCACTCGCAGAGGCCAGGAGGGCTAACGTAGTTGGCTGAGGAGGCTGATTTGTTGGTGCCAGGATTTCGCAAAGCCTAGGAGCTCTAACCTTTAGGTTGCTGGGGTTTAGGAGGTTATGGGTAAGTTGTAGAGTGGAGCTGGTGGGGTACTGTAGTTAGAACAGTACCAAACAGGGCAAGACCAAGGTAGAAGGAGTTGCTGCCGAGGCGGATTTCTAGCCAAGGAATCCTGATTAGTGTTGTTGTTGCACAGACGAACGGAGAGGGGCAACTTGATGTTGGCAGAAGGATTTCCAGGTGGGAAATCGGGACTCAGCGGGAGTCCAGAAGAGAACTTCCAGACGGGAAGTAGAGAGACTCAGCAGGAGTCGAACCGAGAACTTCTAGACGGGAAGTGGAGAGACTTAGCAGGAGTCGAACCGAGAACTTCTAGATGGGAAGTGGAGAGACTTAGCAGGAGTCGAACCGAGAACTTCCAGACGGGAAGTGGAGAGACTCAGCAGGAGTCAAACTGAGAACTTCCGGGCAGGAAGTAGAGAGACTCAACAAGAGTCGAATAGAGAACTTCCAGACGGGAAGTAGACTTAACAGGGGTCGAACAGAGAACTTCCAGACGGGAAATAGACTTAGTAGGAGTTGAACAGAGAACTTCCAGGCCGGAAGTAGAGAGACTCGGAGGAGTCAACAAGAAGAGCAGAGAGGTGGCCATGAATGGGTTGAGGGATCAGGACATGTTGGATGAGGCATCCAATTTTGGCGTATGGAAGGCCAGGATCCTTTCTATTCTATGTGCCATGAGTGCACACACACCATTTGAGAGGAAGTAGGGAGGCATCGAGCTGTAGTCAAGTGGACTACAGGCGATGAGGGGCAGGATCCTCGAGGTACCCAACCTGTTGGATTAGAACTTGCTATGGGAGCCTCGAAGAGGAGTAGCACGATTGGCGGAGTCGGGTAGAGATGGATGCAGATGGAGCAACAGAGAGAGCTATAGTGCAGAAGTCCCGAGACAGCACGAGGCTAACAGGCTGCAGCAGTGCGAGAGGCACGAGAGTGTTGCACTAGTGCAGGATGGCACAAAGAGGTGTGCAACGGTGCGAGATGCAGGGAGTTGTTGCTGCAGCGCAGAGGTCAGAGAGGGAGCAATTGTCAGCGACAGAGGGAGCTTCAGCATCAGGAGGGTCTCTATCCCAACAGAGAGGTCAGAGTTGGGAGATCAGTTACTTACTTCTTAGTAACTGAGTTGTAGTGCAACAGTGGGCAGCACGATGCAACATGATGAGAGGAGGTGTAGTGCGGATGCAGTGCTGGGAGAAAGGACCAACAACAACACGGATGTAGAGGGAGCTGTCGTATAGATGCAATCGTGGCAGTGGCAAAACCATGGGCAACAGTACAGGATACATCAGTGCAGAGGATGGTGGGCACTAGGCTTAGCATCAGCACAGGGACCGATGTCGGATGATCAGGGTGATACTTAGCGAGGAGTATTGCTAGAGCATACTCCTCGCTAAGAGGGAGTGTTGATTTGGGGTAGCATAGGATGTGCTCTAGCCACGAAATTTGGTGGAGAGGTTGGGGCACATGAGATCTCCAATATCCAAAAAGAGTTTGGGCAAATTCTAAACAGTTTAGGAGATATTAAAATAATTAATATTTTTAATGGAGTCCCTAAGTCTAAACTTAGGGAAATTAAAATATTAATGTGGATTAATATG
Organism: Pinus taeda; assembly: GCA_000404065.3. NCBI lineage: Eukaryota > Viridiplantae > Streptophyta > Pinopsida > Pinales > Pinaceae > Pinus > Pinus taeda. The sequence continues at coordinate 14,582 of APFE031181035.1, read as the reverse complement.
AAACTGTGTTAGAATGGTCCAAAAGACATGGATCAAGCCAGATCTAATCTTAGCCATTGATTAAGGACTTAATCTCGACCGTTGATGTGTCAACGAGAAAAGTATAAGAGGAAGCTTGAGGGTCACTTGGAGAATACACTAGAGTGATTAGTCATTCTATCAGTGATCAGTTGTAGCGAGGGGCAGTGAGTACGAGGCAGAGAGGCAGGGATAGTGCCAAGAGACCAACGCAGGAGCAGAGAGAGGTAGGCGCAGAGCTAGAGGGAGCTACACAGCAGCAGCAGAGACTGCGCCGAGCCAGAAGGGCCTGCATCATCCACGCAGAGGCTGCAGGAGAGACGCAGAGAGCCAGAAAGGCTGTACAGAGCCTCAGTGGGCTGACGTAGAGGGTTTCAGGCTAATGCAGAGGCCAGCAGGGTTGACACCGAGCTTCAGATTGTGCTGGAAAGGGATTTCGTGGCACAAGCTTTTTGAATACCTGTTTCTGAAGAGAGGTATTGCTGCCATATTTTTTTATCGCTGTTTGGTTAGCCAGTTTGGCATCTCAGAAAAGAGCTGCTTAATAATAAAACCCTCAGATAGCTGCACCGGTTTTTCCGCATTGGTTTTTTCTGGGGACATTGGTCCAAAAACAATGGTGTCACTTGTGTGCTTGTTTCTATTTCCTTCAGTTGATGATCTGTAATGTGTTGAGCATGTACTTGTATTTATTTCTAGTATTTACATGGTAAATAACTTGTTAATTAACATAACAAGTAGGTAGGAATAAATCAGTAAAGTGCATGAAGGGTTTATAACGTGCCAGACTTAGAAATTCCAACAGTCTACGCTCAAGCAGAAGGGGGCTGAGAAGCTCATGCCTCGCTTCTATTGGCCATACAAGGTGATCAGGAGAGTAGGGGAGGTAGCATATGAGTTGGAGCTTCCACTAGGGAGCAAAGTGCACAATGTGTTCCATGTGTCTTGCCTAAAGAAGGTATTGGGATAACATGTTACAACTGCCACAAAGTTACCACCATTGGATGATGAGGGTACTAGTTTCAGAGGCTATTTTGGAGGTGAGAGAACGGAAACCTTGAAACAAAGTCATCAAGGAGTTCTGAAGCATAAAAACTATGGCTGAAGCAGGAAGATTGATAGCTCGCAGATTTAATTGTTAAAAATACACACAGGTATTTAATAATAATTTATTAATATATATAATTGTATAAGATGATATGAATGTTACGATGAGGCCCTGATTTTATACCTCAGCAGGTGACCTTCCGTGATTAGGCATGTCTTTTAGACATGCCTTTTCACTTAACTTAATGATTATTTAACATAACTAATATTTGATTATTTAATATTTACATTAATTTTATTTATGTCATTTGTTATGAATTATATTCATAACATAGCCCTTTCCTTCAGAAGCTTTGTCCTCAAAGCTATATTGCTGGCAATTATCTCGGCATATGGAAGGTGGAAGGTCTTCGTCATTGGTGGCTCGCTAGTAACTCTATTTTGAGTCTAAGTTGTCTTTTTTTCCCTTTTTTTTAATTTCAGAATTTCTATTTTTTATTTATTTTTCCTTTTGTTTTAAAATAAGTTTTTTTTTTTTTTTTTGAATCCAAGGTTATCGAATTTCATTTATATTTTTAATATATATATATTATATATTTTAACTCTATTTTTCTTCTTTAAATTACAATTATATAATCAAAATTACTTAAATACAAAATCTTATATCAAATTACTTATTAATTTGTAATTATCTATTACATCTATGCTATATTGAACTAATATATATATTTTTTCCATAATACTATACCATATATATATATATTTACGTTAATAGAAATTCGATTTTATATCCCACCTTACTCACCGAATCAAGTCTTCAATGGTCACTCTGCCTCGTTGACCATTTGACGGATTCGTGATGGCCCCCCCCGGATCAGTCGACAAGACGACAGTTGATTACCACGTCACCAAGTTGTTCACCACGGTTCGTTTTAGGCTTCCCCTTGCACCTCTCGCGTGTGGGTGGTACTCTCGGGCCAACAAAATGAAGGTTTCCGGAACCATGAGGTGAGTATCCCCACCGTTTTAGGCCAAACGACACAGTTAGGCACCAGGCGTGTCTAGGGGAAGCAACAAACCCCAATATTTTAACTGTATTACGCCTCTCTTCTGTTGTATTATGCTTCGGATCTAGACTGTTTGGGCTGGCCATGAAGGAGCTGTAGCGCTTGATTGGGCCAGGCCTACAGGAAACTATAAAATCTTTGGAACGCTTTTATGGGGCTGTATTAGCTTTAACTGAAGCCTTGTCGAAAATATTACAGAGAATATTGATATGATCTGGTGCTGCAGATTTGGAACACGTTGGGCTGTTTGAAGGACCTGCGTTTTCTAATGCGGGAGGAGTACAGTCCTGTTCTCTTTTTTCATTCCTAGGACTTGTCTCTTCATTTTGAATAGTATCGGCACGACCATTTTGTTCATCTCTGGTTCCATTGGCACGAGCATTCTCTGCTTCTTGTCCTTGCAAATGTGCTTTGAACTCTGAAACACGATGCTCATAATAAGCATGATAAGGGTTGCTAGGGTTCAAGAATTTGAACTTGGCGTTGTTCTTTTTGTTTGCCAATATCCTCTTCTCGAACTTTGGGCCATTGTGAGCAACGAACTGTGTGGTCTTATCCACGATATTTCGAATGTCCGGCAGAGGATGGATGATTCCGATGGTTCTGGTGTGTGTGGCCACCGACGCAGGGGTTGATGATAGACTTAAGTTGTTGAGATTTTGAATTGTTCCATTATCTTCTGTATTGCCTTGGTTAGGAGATATAGATGGTGCTTGAAATTCCAGGTCCATCCCATATTCAAACTCAGTGTCTTTGGTTGTATCATTACCCTCTGATCTAGCAAGCTTCTCTTCTTCCAACAAAGTAACTTGATCATCCTCTTCTTGATCTATATAAGCTACACCAGAATCATTATCCTCATCTAGATCATTTTCCTTGTTATCGCTTTCCTTTCGACTAACTTCTGCATATGAATTTTCTAAATGCTGAAATGCTTCTTGAATTTTACTAAATTTCTCCATGAATTCAGGACGTGAACGTAATGGCATATTGTGCGACGAACTACGCTCAAAGACTTGCATAATTATATTGTGCGCCATGGCTCTGATACCACTGAAGCATAAAAAGTATGGCTGAAGCACGAAGACTGATAGCTTGTAGATTTAATTGTTAAAAGTACACACAGGTATTTAATAATAATTTATTAATATATATAATTGTATAAGATGATATGAATGTTACAATGAGGCCCTGCATTTATACCTCAGTAGGTGACCTTCCCTGATTAGGCATGTCTTTTAGACATGCCTTTTCACTTAACTTAATGATTATTTAACATAACTAATATTTGATTATTTAATATTTACATTAATTTTATTTATGTCATTTGTTATGAATTATATTCATGACAAGTTCCTTGTCAGATCAAAGGCCTTGCTCAAGGAGGATGCCACATGGGAAGGTGAACAGGTGTTAGTAGTTACAACATTTGACGTTACAGTTGCGTGAGGACAGACAAACTTTCAGTCGGGTGGATTGTGATATCCACACTAAATTAAATTTTGCTAAGTATATCTCATTTTTGCATTTTGACATTTTGATGATTGAGGTACTTAGGAAAAGTGGGTTGAGTAGACCCCACTTGATTTTTAGAGAAAAGAAGACTATGCGTATTAGAGAAAGAGGGAAAAGTAGTTTGCTAGTGGAATGTGGGGGGCACAAGGAGGGGGTTCAAACCACATGAGAAATTCACACTAGGGGAGAGAGGAGAGAGAGTGAAAGCAGGCGCAGGCTAGTGGAAATTGTGGCCCACCAAGGGAGAAGAGACCAACACTTTGAAATATCACAAGGGGCTTTCATCCGGTATCTTTTGCCTATCTATCTCATGAAATCGAACTCTCTTGGAGCTGTTGAGCACAATAAGAGAAGTGTTGTTTAGCACAAAAAGAGAAGTGTTGTTTAGCACAAAATTTTCAAGCGAAGCTTCACCCTCATTTCTGAGAACTTTGTCTCCCTTGCGAGGAAGGTGGGGAGTCTACTTTCAGGCTTCCACAAAGATTATTGTAGGTGTTTTCACTCAGTTCTCCACACTAGCTATGCACAGAAGCAGTTCAAATTGCCCATTGGAGATCAACTACATAGGTTTATAGCTCTGAAGGATTTGCTAGAGTTTTTCTACATCTTAGTCGAAGATTTTACAGTGATTTTGCAAGGCTGTAGTGCATGGGATTTGTGGAGCTATTTCTCTTGATTTTTGGCAATGCACATGGGTTTCTAGCTGGGCCTGCATAGGGGAGAGAAAAATTTGAGTTGAGGAGGGATAAGGCTTGAAGGAGGGAGCCCTTTTCAGAGGAGGATTTTGCAGTGATTGTAGAGACATTTCAATGGAGGATTTGGGCATTGTTTTGCAATGAAATTCTTGCAATGCATAGATCTCGCCAGTTTGGGCAATTCACATTTCTTGGGGGCTTCTGGGTCGGTTGGAATTAGTCCAAGATCTTTCTGGGTTTTTATTGGTTTGGTTTTTATGGCTCTCAATACATTGTAGTAACTGTCATACAAAAGAACCGACCTCTCCATCACAAAGCTCTCTCTTATAAATAAAAATCCGAAATGATTAAACAATAATTGCACTCAGATATGGAGAGCCAAATACTCCTATTCATATTCAGACATTTTTGCTTCTTGACTAGATGATCTGATAATCACCCTATGAGTGATCTCAGTTAAGAGTTATTAAATGGAGGTATTACAGACTCATATGCTGGTGCGTGTCTAGGTTATTTAAGCAACGGATCGATCAGATTGCAAATACATAGACACTTGAAATGGAAGACAACAATAAAGAAACACAATAAGCAAATATAAGAACACAAGAAATTAATGAGTTCACCCTATCCTCCAGGGCTACCTCTCCGGTCTAGCTTTCAGTGGTGGCCTTCTTTTATTGTGTCTTAAAGTAGAGAATTACAGAGAAGGAGCTCAATATGAGTCTCCTGTCACAGGATAGCTTGGCAGGGTGGTTCTTGGATTCCCTAAGCCACTAGAGTACACAGACTCTTGGCCTTACCAGCTTTTTGACCTCGTGGGTCTACAATGGAAGGAGCCCAATGTGGTGCTCGGTCCTGATAGATCCCCTTCAAGGATGGCTCGAACCTCTTAAGCCCTCTAGTGCTCGACGTTGCTTTTGGTTAGCTTGGCCCTGTGTTTTCTTCCTGCTTTTTGCTTTGTTTGTCTGCCTTCCCTGTTCTTCCTCTGAGTGTGTGCATGGCTTTAAAGCCATTCGAGCTCATGGCTGTTCGATTCCCCTTCCAACTCTATCAGATTACCTACTACAGCTTCGCTTGGAGTTCCTTGTCTCGGCGTCATCATCAGACTCACAGAGAGCGGCCACTTGTCCTCCTGCGAGCTGCGCCAACTTGCTTCGTCAGTTCGGTTTTTTAGTTACATCGTGGAATGAGTCATCCGCCACCTTGGAGGTCAAAGCGAACCTCAAATTCTTCTAAATCGCGGCTTAATCCCTCGTTACATCCGATCTTACTGTCGGGCGTGATATCAGCCGTTAGATCTGGAACACTAGATCTGACACCTTCTGCTCATTTCGCGCGGTTGACTTGCTTGACCGTTAGTGTGCGATGAGCGGCGATTTTCTCTCTCCTCTGCTTGCCACGTGTCGGTCGCTGAGTGGAATCGCTCCGTTTTCACCAAATTTGCTTATCGCCCAGGGATGCCCCCAATAAATACCGCTGGTTTTAGGAGCGCGGGTCTTGCCTTAGCCTTTAGCTTTTTTCCCCACGGTTTTCCCGGTTCCCATGCAACCGAGTGCTTGGGGCCTCTCCTTCTCGAGGGTTTTTGCCCAACGCTTGCGCATCAAAAACTCTCTTCGTTTCCCGATCCGGGCTTCCTAGGGGCTAGTTTCGCCTCCAGCGCAGTCTCCATGGGCCTCGGTTAGCGCACTTTGACCGAGGTCCTCGTTGTTCTACATTGGCTGTCAACTGCCACTGTTTTAGAGGTGTTTTTGATCGCTGCTCTCAATTCTTTGAAGTCTATCCCGACCTGGTACAACCATGGTTCTTTTGATTATTCTTTATGGATCCAATCCTTATCACTAGATCTAGCCACTAACTTTACTTAATGAGAAATATTCTTCACTTTAACCACTTTCTAGAAGTTAGTTAACCGTTTTTTGACATTTTAATAAAAAACCCGAACAAAACATCGGAAACCTCATAAAAATACTTGAAGTGTGCACATATTTCAGTGAAAATAACCTACAGACACAACCGCTAGGAAGACTGCTAGCTCTCAGAGACTATAGCCACTCTCTTTCCATTGGCCTCCCAATGGCTAAGAGCCTACAACAACGTTGTGCAGGCCTAACTCCCAGGGACTATAACTTAATTTAGGTGAAACTTTCTCCCCTCAGTCCAAAGCTTTGCCACACTTCCTCATCCTCTGCAGTGCCTTTGCAACCTCCTGCAACTTTCCAGACCTTTTCAAACCTCTAGCAACACCTCTGGATCATCAAGGACATCATCATAAGGACCAAACACCTGTGCATCATGTCAATGTCATGAAGACCTAGTTGACCAAACACCTTTGCATGGATCAACATCTCCGCATCAGATCAGGATCTCTGCTTCAAACCAATGATCGCTCATCACAAATCATGAGAGCTATCATCATCAAGTTGACATCAATGATATGTGAAATAGTACTAAATCCCTGTTGACATCAATGCCAACATGCTCCCCCTTTGGCATTGATGTCAACCTCAACCTGATCTCCAAACTCTGAAGCTAATCTCCATACACTCCAAATTCTCTCCCTCTTTGACATCAATGGCAAAGGGCATTGACAACACTGAAGGACAATGCCAACCAAACCAATGTGAGGGGCTGAGAGAAGTATCCCCCCTGAAATATTCAACACCATGTTGACCACAAGCTGAACATGCTCTCCCTAAACATGTAATGAGGTTGCTACCATCTCTCCATGCTGCTGTACTTGCTATCTGCTGCTACCAATGTCTCCTTGTCACATACAGGAGGCTACTCCACATGGACCAAGGACTATGACTCAGTGATATGCAATGAATGTATAGGGCTTCATGGGGCCTATAATCTATTACATGGCTACAAGAATGATAATACATGGCTATACAATGACTCCATATGCTCACTCATGGCTGAACCAACTTAAGACTCTCCTCAAATCATGCATGACACCAAGACCAATTATCCAACTAGACAAAATAATGAATGCAACAATCTTACAGGGCTGATTTTGCCCAGATGAGAGCATACATGGCTGATACAAATTGTCTAGTACAATGCATGCCAAATACCTATTTTTCTCTCTCATACTCGTCCAAAACAATGATTACACACCAGAATGTATACATGGCTGAAATGTACATCTAATGCATGATCACTACAACACACTATAACTCACTCCAATGTATGACAAACTCTATATAGACAAATGAATGAAAGTATGAGTGAAAGCATAGCTCCCCCTAAGCTCATTATAACTCGAATGAACATGTTGATTTTGTGGACCTGAATGTGCAAATAAAATCATGATTAAACATGTTGCTGCTGCTACAACTCAAACATATGTGCATCATGCTGTCATATTGCTGCTCATCATGCTATCCCATGCTGCCATACCTTGCCACGCGCTCCCGTTGAGGCTATGAACGCCTCACATGCATCTTTGCAGTCTAAGAAATCTGTCATGCAAGAATGGACTGCAAAAGGGGCTGATTTCTTCAATTCAGAATCTGATGAGGGAGAGTTTTTCTTCGACCTCTTCTTTTTGCTCACTCTTCCCTTCAACACATACACATTATCTGGTGTTTTGACTCCTTTGGCAATTACTCTCTTTGATCCTTCTTTTTGGATGAAGCAACCTTAGGAAATAATTAAAAAATCACTGGTTGAGATAATTGAGATATTTTCCCTAGGTGAAACTTAGGAAAAATTACATGGGCTTGGAGATAATTAATTCCTCCATGACCTTAGCCTTAATTCACCTCTCAAGACTAGAACACCTATCCGAGCTACAAAATCTAACTGTTAACACATTGAAAAACAATGGAAGGCCAATAGGTGGGCGGCATAATATGAGGATATTGAGTTTTGTTGGATAAGATTTATTAGACTCATAGTCCATTATGGGAGCGCTTTGAATGATATTCTTGTAGAGAAACTGTGCACTTTTAGTAAGTTCCTGTTCAGCAATGCTTTCCTTTCTTTCATGGTTTAAAGCTTCTCCATTGTCTTGCACAAAATACACAATGCATATAGCTTGGTAGTCTTTACTCAATGCTTTTGTCATTGGAATTATTTCTTCTTTTTATTAGATAGGTTTTTATTATATTTCTAGATGTTGCTAAGCTAACATTAACCTTGGGCATCTTGCAGAGATATCTTTGGATGGCGATGAATGGAATGATGGTGTTCTTGCTACAATTAGAGAACGGGTATATTTTGCTTTACATTTTTTCCAATTTGTTGATCTAGCTTTGGGTTGCTTATCAACTTATTTATTCCATAGCTTTGTTGTAGTTTGTAGTTTAAAGTTTTAACATGAATGCAATGTTAAGGGAATCCGTATTTTTATATGGAAACAAATAATTAATCTTTTTCTAGAAAACTGCCTGTTAAATTGTATTGTATCTTCATAAAGTAGATCGATTTGGATAACTTGTGTGATGCAGTATTTAACTTGAAATTCCTATGTTGGCATTGAAAGCTATTGATGGTTTAATGGGCTATATATATGTCTAGTCTATATCAGTAGATCTCATGTTCAAAATTCAAGACCATATTATACCTTGTTTATGCGGCATACCTTCTTGTTTGATTCAAGTAATTTTGGTCTTCTTGTAACCACTGCACCCAGGTCCATATGGAAGCTGATGCAAGAGCTACAAAGGGTCAGTTTGATAGTAAACACGAGCAAATTATTCGCGATAAAATTACTTACAAGATTGGGAATAAGGTAAGTCAACTTGTGTGCTGTAATGTATGATTTAACTTGTCATCTCTTTGTCTCTCTCTATGTTGGGCGTTCACCATTATACCTATGAAACCTGAATTTTATTATCTCTTTATATACATCGAAATATATGTTACTTTTGCATCCAGTAGATTAATGGTTTTCAATTTTACTAGCTCAGGCATATCATGTCCAGCAGATCTAGTTGTTCGATCTTGTAACAACCATGTGTGGGTCTAGAAATCACACATTCTTGTGGACACTATTCCAATCATTCATTTAATATGTGATTCAATTCAACGTGGACACTTGATGAGGAAAATGCTTCTGATATATTCTTATTTCCTTATTTAATGTTGATCTTCACATTATTTCTTGTCACTTAGGTATGTTGCACTCTTTATTTATTGCTTATATAGTGATTAGATATTGATGTCCATATATGACCAAATAAGTTATTGCAACAAAGTAAAAACTTGTTAAAATAGCTTTCAAGAAAGTCCACATATGGAACTGAGATTTAGAAATTGATCTTGAAAGATTTTTCATTTTCATTGTCAATCATTAATACTTGAGTGAATACACAGAGGAAATAATCTTCAAACATCCTCAAATCTTATGTGTTATGAATATGTGCTTGATGGCTTAAAATTTCAAACTTTAGCTAGCTATTTCTAATATTAACTTTATAGCAGACATAATAAAATTTTACATGCCTAGGGTTGTATTATCTGTAGATTTCCTCATTGATGGTCGATTCATGTCATATTAAACGAAAAGAAGTGGTTTGATGCATCTAAGAGTAATTGAATGGGGAGAAACAATTGGGTGAAATGACCACTGCCTAGAGAAGCTAAGATACCTTTGAGTTCCAAACATGGGCATGTAATGTGGGGTTGAGCAAGGTGATAGCCTTGGAAGAGTAGTGTGAGGTAGGGTTACTTGATCACTCTTAGAGTTTGAGTCCTAAAAAGTTTGAACTCTATGTAGAAAAGGGATTAGATGGAATATGCCCTCAATTTGAAAAGGCTGGGCTCTAAACTTTGCATGAACAGTGGGATGATGATCCTAAGAAGGTTATTGGGTCTCTTGGTTTTGATCTAGTTGGTTTGTGTTAGAAAACACGAAAATGCAAGAGCTAGATGATAAGCACGTGATGCAAATATTATTCATATGATAACACATAAATACCTAAATTCACATCCTCTGGTTCCATCTTCCAAGAGGTCTCTTGGACCCCTCATTACTATTCAATTGAACTTGTGGCTTCTCGCCTACCACACAATTGAATATTCCAAGTTTACTTAACCCCTAAGGATTATTTTCCAACATTCCTCCTATTTATTCGAAGGGTTGTATATGAGTCCAATAAGAGAACTGAAATATGAAGAAATAGTAGCTAATGGCTAGATGTGCTCTTTGAATTTGGTGGTTTAAGGAAGGCTACAAACCATATGGGGCGGCAAAACCCAGAGTCTTGTACTAGTGGTTCTTTAAGGTTGACCACATCTGATTGACTGCTGCACTCTGCTGCCTACGCAAAACCTAAAAATCTTTGCTGCCTTGGCCTCCCGCTGCAGCCATGGCCCCTCCGAAGCCTCCTCTGGCAGGGGATCAATCTCTAGGATCTCCTAATTTGGCTCAACAACCTCCAAAAGAGTCTGCTTCAGCCTTCGCCTCTTTGATTTCTTCTCTCGGTCCTCCTCGATCAAGACCCTCTATCTCCAAATTCGTTAAGAAGCTCGAAGATATTCCATAAATCGTCTTACCTCCTTCATTGCCCCGTCAAGCAACTCTTTCTCTATCAGAACGAGGTTTGGTGGGTCAGTTTACAGGCCTCTGGCCTTCTCCAAAATCGGTGCAAAAATGGGTTGAGCGGAAGTGGTCACACTCAACCAATGGAAAAATCTCCATTTGTCTCTGTGGTAGAGGATATTTCATATTTCACTTCGAAACTAAAGAAGACAGAGATCTGATATTTAGGAATGGGCCATATTTCATGGACACAAGGGGAATTATCTAAACAGATGGACGCTAGACTTTGACCCTGAGCTGGATGTCCCAAGTGCTATTCCAGTCTGGGTGCGTCTCCCCCACTTCCCCCTCCATTGCTGGGGAGATGAGTCTGTAAAAGCAGTGGGAAAATATATAGATAGAAGAGAACCAAAGGAGAATATGCACGCTTGTGCAAAGATCTGCGTTGAAGTTGACCTAGGAAAAGGCCTCCTGGAAGTAGTAAAGATCAAAGTCGATAGCTGGATGCATATTCAACAACTAGACTACGGACATATCCCATTTAAATGCAAGGTATGTCACGAGTACTGTCATTTTGCTAATAGATGTCCAAAAAAACAAGAAATTGAAGAAATAGAAGTCCAAGAAACAAAATGGGAACTAGTAAAAAAAAGAAGACAATGAACAAAACAACCTCCCAACAAGTTCCATCCCAATCAACTCCTTTGAACCCCCCCTCATTCAACCATTCCTCAACCCCCCTCATCTAATCCCCTCCATGACTCTAATCGCATTGGGCCCTTCGACTCTGCCCTTGACCCCCTTCATGCCTTTCTTGAACCAGTCATCCCTTCCATTCCCCCCCTTCTCCTCTTGGCCCATCCTCCCTCCCTACCTCCCTTTTCCCTCTCCTCCTCCCCCAACATTCCTCTCAGGCCCCCCCACCCCCGTTCCTTCCACCTTTGAAGAATCCTCACTAGGAATAAACAAAGACAAGGAAGAAAAACCAATAAGGAAATAAGAGACAAAGCAACCGCAAAGGAAATGGCTATGGGAACTCAACAACCAATGGATTCTTTCCTTAAAAAAAATACGGGAAACAAGGAGAAAAATCACCACCCTAATCGAGGGAAAGTTCTATCCGCACCAGACCAAAACAAATAATGAATTTGGTCTCCTGGAATTGTAGAGGAATGGGACATTCTACTAAATTCATTGCAATCAAAGACCTCTTATCAACTAAGAAACCAAATATATTTATGATCCATGAGACCAAAATAAATGAACAAGAAATCGGGAAAATGATTCAAAAAATAAGGAATTATGATGGCACAACTCTTCAAGCAACAAGGGCATCTGGAGGAATCTGCACAATGTGGAGAAAGGACAATTGGGAATTACAATATCAACAAAAAGACCAACATTTGATCAAAACAACAAAGTAGAAGAGGTGCAAATTTGCCTTCTCAACATTTATGCTCCAAACCACTACAAAGAGAAAGAATTATGTTGGAACTCCCTTAAAGAAATATTACTTTAGGATCAAAACAAGAGCATCATTGTAGGAGGTGATCTAAACTTGGTTATGAACGCTGAGGAGAAATTTGGAGGCTTGTTCCACGCTGATGTTGAATTTTCTAAGTCTATCTGTTAGAAAATTAATCTGTTTTCTACTGGTTTATTTCTTCTACTTGTAAATTTTGAACTTGTTATTTAAAACATTTAAATACCAAAATAAACACAATACAGTCACAACATCTACAGATTATCAACTCAAAGAAAAAAAAGCCACACAAGTGACACCGTTATTTTTGGACAAATGTCCTTGGAAAAACCCAATGTGGGAAAACCGGTGCATCTATTATGAGGGTTTATATTATTATACAGTCTTTCTAAGTACAACTGGGTGCCTAACCGGCTCACTCGATAGAGAAAAACACACGGCAACAATACCTCTATATTCGGAAACATGTATTCAGAAACCTTGTCCCACGAAACCCTCTTAGGCACAACTGAAGCTCAGCGTTGGCCCTTTTGGCCTTTGCTTTAGCCTCCTGCTGACCTGCGTTAGCCCCAGGACCCTCTGCGTCAACCCTCTGAGGCGCTGCGCAGCCTTTGGGACCCTCTGCGTCACTCCAACAACCTCTACGTGGATGACGCAGTCCCTTTGGCTTTTGCATTGACTCTGCTGGGCTCTGCGTAGCCTGGGCTGGCTGCTGCTCTCGCTCTCTCTGCTTCTGTGCTTGGCTCTCAGTACTGTCTCTGCCTCTTTGCCTCGTACTCACTGCGCCTCGCTGCTGATCACTGATTCAACTTTGTGTAGCAACCCCGCTCTAGCAAAATGAATGACTGATCATTGGTGTGTTCTCCAACTGACCCTCAAGCCTCCTCTTATACTTTTCTCGTTGGTCCTTCAACTACCAATATTAAATCTCTAGTCAACGGCTAAGATTAGATTTGGCTTGATCCATGACTTTTGGAACCTTCTAACCCAGTTTTATATTAATACCCATTAATATTTTATTTTTGCTAAGTTTAGACTTAGGAACCCTATTTAAAATATTAATTATTTTAATATCTCCCAAACTGGGTACAATCTGTCCAAACCATTTCTGGGTCTTGGAGATCTCTTGTGCTTTAGCCTCTCCACCAATTTTCATGGCTAGAGCACATCTGATGCTACCCCAAATCAACACCCTTTCTTAGTGAGGACTGTGCTCTGGTAATACTCCTCACTGAGCATCACACTGATTATTCGGCACCGGTACCTGTGTTGATGCTAGGCCTCCCCGCCCAACATCCTCTGCATTGTTGCATCCTGTACTACTTCCCATGGCCTTTCCACTGCCACTGCTGCATCCGTATGACAACTCCCTCTGCATCCATGCTGTTGTTGGTCCATCCTCCCAACACTGCATCTGCACTGCATCCCCTCTCATCATGCTGCATCATGCTACTGCATACTACTACTGCATACTGCTACTGCGCTGCAACTCAATTACTGAGAAGTAAGTAACTGATCCACCCAAATTCTGACATCCTTGTTAGGCTAGAAACACTCCCGATGCTGAAGCTCCCTCTGTCGCTCACAAGTGCTCCCTCTACTGACCTCTGTGCTTCTGCAACAACTACCTGCATCTCACACCGTTCCACACCTCTCTGTTGTAAAATTTCTGTTTTCTCACCCCGGTTTTCAGTTTCTCCTTATTTCTCCCATATAGTTAAATGCCTTTTCCCATAACCATACATTTAACAAGCTGAAAAAATAAATTTGCTGAAAACACAAATTCTGGAAAATTTACAGAATGCTGGAAATTGCAGAAATAAAAATCAGCAGTAATAAACAGCCATTAAAACACATTAAAACACTGATATTTTTGGTCAACGTGACCCTGGAAAAAACCCCTACAACTCTTGGGGAAAACCAGTTTGAGAGCTCTTCTTTATTTCTGAAAAATGTCTTTTTACAGCAAGAAAATTTCAGCAAAAAATTACAGCAAAATAATTTTTTCAGCAAGCAAACTTATCCGTTTTCAGCCCAACGGACCAGCTGGAAACTTCTCAGTTTTCGCAAAAAAATCAGCTTTTTCTGCTTGTTCTTGCTGCTGTTCTGCTTGTCTTTCTGCTGTTTTGATTTTGCTGAAGAGCTGCCTGGTATGTGTGCCAAACTGCTGCCTCTTTTTCCTTCTTGTCCAGAAATCTCCCTTGCTCTCTTGCTCTCCTTCTCCCAATCTGCTCATGAAAGAATGAATGATCTTTTCCTCCTTTTAC
>APFE031181034.1:57967-128386 GCA_000404065.3 Pinus taeda | reverse complement strand
TCTGTAGAAATATGGAAAGGGAGTTTCCAATTTGGTCCTCTCAAGATAGGTGCTTCAGATATTCTTGTTTTCAAAGTTTCAAAGGCTTTTTGACAATCAGGATCCCATTTGAATTCACAGTCTTTTGTAAGTATTTTGAAGAGTGGAGATGTCATTTTAGTGAATTTTTCTATAAATCTTCTATAGTATCCAGTGAATCCTAGAAAACTTCTAACATCTCTTTGACAATTTGGAATAGGCAACTTGGAGATGACTTCAACTTTTGATCTACAACTTTAATCTCATCCCCTGAAATGTGATGTCCCAAAACAATACCTTCAGTGAACATCATAAAACATTTTTCATGACTTAATGAAAGATTTGTTTCTTTACATCTTATAAGTACTTTTTCCAAATTCTCTAATGCTTCTTCAAATGAGTCACTATAAACTGTAAAATCATCCATATAAACCTCTACACAATCATGGATTAAATCAGAAAAAATTCCTAGTACTACTCTTTGGAATGTTGCGAGTGCATCACATAATCCAAAAGGAAGCACTTGGTAAGCAAAATTTCCCCATGGACAAGTAAATGTGGTATTATCTTGATCTTCAGGTGCTACTTGAATTTGATTGTAGCTACTAAAACCATCCAAGAATGAAAAGTACTTTTTTCCTGCTAGTGTATCTAATACATTATTGATAAAGGGCAAAGGGAAGTGATCCTTCAAGGTTGCTTTATTCAATTCCCTGTAATCAATGCATACTCTCCATTTACCATTGTTTTTAAGTACTATAACCAAAGGAGAAACCCATCAGCTATCTGAAATTGGATAAATGAAGTTTACATTGAGTAGTTTTTGGAGCTCTCCTTTCACTATCTCCCTAAGGTTTGGATTCATCCTTCTCTGAGGTTGTATGATTGGTCTACTATTTCCTCGATGTAAATGTGATTAATACAAGTCTAAGGGTAAATACCTTTCATATCAGTATATTCCCATGCAAATGCAGTAGAATGTTTTTGTAAGATTTTGGTTAGTTCTGCCTGTTGTGATTTTTCCAAGTTTTTGTTGATATTCAATGTTTTACCTGGAAAAATTTCAATGGTGGAACTACCAAACTCTTCCATAGAGTAAAGAGACATTTGTCTAGATGATAGATACTCAATTTCAGAATCCAACTAAAATTGTGTGTGCTCATATTCTAAAGATATTTCAAAATTTTCTAACGTATTCAGAATTTGACTATCTTCACTGATTTCAGAAATGGTAAAGACAGGTTGTATAGTGTCCTCATCACCGACCCATTCATTATCTCCTATTTATGTAATTTCTTTTGTTGGAGGATACAAAATGAATTTCTTTGTCGAATTACCACCAGAAATGTACATATCCCAAGATCTGCAACTGATGAAAGCATCAGCTATGGCTAGCCAAGGTCTTCCTAGAATGAGTGGATGCCCTCCTAGGTTACTCTTGGGAGTCAAAATCATGAAATATGCTGGATATTCCCAAGAGTCTAAGGAGGCTGAAATATATTCTAATACACCATCTGGTTTGATTATAGATCGATCTGCAAGTTGTAGTAAGGTGGGTGTAAAAATAAGATTAGGAAGTTTTAGCTATTCCGTAGTCTATTTACTCATAATGTTGATAGCAGCCCCTAAGTCAATCAAAGTATTTGGAATTTCCACCACATTTATATGTGTCTTGAAAATTGGACTACCAGGATCTACATACTTCTGCATGGTAATTTTTCGCATCATGACATCTGCAATTTTTCCTACCAGGTGGATTCTTCTTGTATCTCTTGGTTTCCTTCCTGGTCTTTTGAGACTCAACTCCTTTATTGTTTTTTCTAGAATAGGAATCTCTCTAATGGCTTGTAGAAAGGGAATCTTGATACATACATTCTTTAATTCATCTAGGAAATCATAGTCAGGCAACAAGATTTGTTTTTCCACTCCTTTGTCAATTTGTAACCTTTCAGGAAGGAGGTTTGTGGCTGAAGCATGCAGGTTGTTCAAACTATAGGAGTTGTTTGGGGGTGACTCTTTTTATTTTTCTTTTTTGAGTGTTTGGTTTTGAAGAAGATGCTTCAGAACCTTATTGCTTTCGAAGAATCTTCCTCAGAAATACTTTTGCTTTGAGCATCTTATAGAGTTTTCTAAAACTCTCAGACTGAGTTGTACATCAATTGAGGAACAATCATATAGGTAGGAAATTGTTGTCCTTCTACCATGTAAGCATTTTGAGGATTTTTATTATTGGGATTTGGCAATGGATGGGAAGGTAGTTGATTTGCCTTTTGTTGGAATGGAAGCAAGAGTTGAGAATTTTGTTGACGAGTTGTTTGTTGTTGTGGGAATGGTAATGAAAGTTGTGGATTTTGATTTGGAAGTTGTGGAGCTTGTTGATTTGGAAAAGATGGAGGATAAGGATTTTTCATACCTTGTACCCATGATTGATATGGATTTTGAGATTGGGGCCAAGGTTGTTGCCAAGGATTCCAATTTGGCAGGGGTTGAAAGTTCATAGAATTATTAAACCCTTGATTTTGTTGCCCCTGCCATGGTCTCCTTGTAACAAAACAGAGAGATTCCATGGAATTTGGATCTTCTTGAAAGACAACTTTGAGGCGAGGAATTGAAGGACAATCCTTGGTCTCATGGCTTTCCGAGCAAATCATACATGTTTCTACAACTTTTGCATCCAAGGGACATTCCCTTAGAGCATGTTTCTTCCTACATTTTGGACAAAAGATGGCCAAAGCTTCAGCTTTAGCTTTTTGCTTGTTTGTATTTTAAGGGTGTCTAATTGCTCACTAAGGCTCCCTAAAATATCAGTTTTGAACTCATCAAGCATATTGCCAATCTCTACCCTACTTACTGAACTAGTTGCAGATTTGTTTACTCTAATCAGAGAAGGATCTCTAGGCCCTTTTGCAGTTTTAGATTTTCTTCTTGAGAGATGGACACATAGTTCTGCTATGTCATGAAGTGGAAGTTGAGAGATATCTCCCTTTCCCATCATGTTTAAAATGTCTATCCATTCATCTCTAATGACTTTCAATAGAAGGGCTTTCAAGGTTTCCTCATTTAGATTACTCATTTTTGCTCTCTTTAAATTGTATTGAAATCTTTCGAGTAGGTCCTCCAAGTTTTCATCTTCTTTTGGCATCATCTTGAATACCTCATCCCTATGATTAATGGACATGAAATAGTCCAGGTATCTATCCAAAAATGTTTGTTTCATATCATTCCAACTATTAATAGATTGAGTGGCTAGTCCCATGAACCATTTCAAAGCAACTCCTTTTAATGTTGAAGGAAACGGTTTGAGTTTTTGAGAGTCTTCCATATAATCATAAGTTCGACACAAGACTTCAAACTCAAATAGAAATGTTTTAGGATCCTCACTTCTCAACCCATGAAAGTTTGGGAGGATAGATGGTGAAATTTTTTTCATTGTTGTATGGGTTTCCTCATCATCTATAGGGAATCCAAATGAGTTATCCCCATTCCTATTTCCTCTGTTGTTGCCTCTTCCTCCTCCATTTCCTCTTCCATTGTTTCCTCCTCCTCTACCTCTACCTCTACCTCCAAATCCATCTACTACTTCCTCTGTCATGATAATTTCTTTAGAGTCCTCAGAGTCCTTTGGTTCTTCTATTAAGGGTGGATGAGAGGGAGTTTCTTCCTTTTCTTCTTTAGGTGATTCTACTTCTTGAATTATGATATGCTCTCCTGTAGAAGTAAAGAAAGGGTCTTCCTCTAAATCATATTTGATAGATGGTGTAAGAGAATCCTCTAATTCAGCTACTCCTAGAATTCCAGGAATCTTAAGGCTAGGGGTAGATGGCGGTGAATCTTGTTTATGCCTTGAAGAAGATGGAGTTGTGAAAATCGAACTCTTGGCTCTAGCTATAAACCTTCCCCTAGAATCTCTTGCTCTATGCATGTCATTTTTTTATTTTTAAGTTGGGCTAATAATTCTCTTTCTGATCTTCCAGGTCACATTGGGTGCAAGAAGAGAGCATACTTAAGAAATTATTGAACCAATAACTCTCTTTTCTGATCCTCCAGATCACACTAAGTGCAAGAGGAGAGCATACTTCAAGAAGTTATCAATTTTTCCCTTCTTTTTATTTTTATTTTTTTAAGAAATTGGCTACCTAGTTACACTTCCCTGGAAACGGTGCCAAAATGTTTGGTCAATTTAGAGTGTCCTAAATTGATGTATTAATTGTCAATCCAGGAGTCGTAAATTGTTGAATTGTGGCGCACTATATGTGCAAGATAACCTATTTCTTATTTTTTTTTCGTTTTTTCGTTTTTGTTTAGTTTGGGTTTATTTCTGTTAATTCCCTAATGTGAGATGGAAATTCTAAAAGACAAGTATGATCTAGGAACAACCACAGGTGTTAAATTGTCCCCCGAGATCTAGGAACAACCACGCAAATCTTCACGTGGTGAAAAATAGAGTTTTATCATCGTAGGACTCTTGAGTTGACCACTGTTTTGCCACCCGTTGACTATGGCCTCTTCTAATGAATTCGACTAAGCCAATAGGACTCGGTCCATGTCCACGTCGGTTGCAACTTGCCCATGTGGCTCGATTCACCTGAAGGCACCTGCAATATAGACTTTGACAAAACAACTGCGGAAACTTGGGCTGGCTGCGGAAAGTGACAAGATTCTGCAGCTTATAAATAGAAATCTAGTTCAAATAGCAACACAAACACATAGTCAAGAAACCACTTTAAATGCCCTTTTTTAACTAATATGCAATGGTACTGATGACTTAGGAGGTTTATATGAATGGAAAGAAGCTAGAAAAAGGTGTAGGAAATATGTAGTTTTGGGACTCAACAAATGAAAACATGGTCACACCTGGAAAAACCCATGCCCTAACAACAAAGAACCACATGCAATACCATGCATGCCAAATATATCAATGAAAACACACATACAAAACAATGCCTGCAAAGAATCTTGATGTAGCTTCTTTATCTTTTCCTTTCTTGTTATCTTTTCCTTTCTTGATCCAATTCCAAAGTTCTCCAAGAAAAAATACTAAGTGTCTAAGAGTGAGAGAGAGAGAGAATGATGAGAGAACTCCAAAAATGAACTAAGAAAAGGTTACAAATTGATCCTCAAAAGACATTTTATCAATTAGGCCTCTATTTTATTCATTTTTCATTATTTTCCTTCATTTTCCTCCTCACATGAAATTTGTTACCTTTCACCTTCCTTTTCTCCTAATTTCCATTATTTTCATAAATAAAGATGCCAAAAAATTCATTTTGCATTTCCAAATTCCTTTGGAATTACCTTTGCCAAATTCCTTGGCCATAATAAACTGAATGAATGCCCACACTAGGATTTTTTTCCCACCAATCATCTTCAAATACATGTCCCATGACTGTGGTCTTATATATTTTTACATTTACATAAACTTTTTAACTAGGGTTGTTACAACAATTTTGTAGCATAACATAAAATTCAAGAATTTTTAAAATTGGTGTAACATCTGGCGACTCCTCAAGGAAATATAGGCAACTATATTGAATTCAATGTCTCTAGTTATGAATAATAGGAATAAAATAATAGAACCAACCCAGGAAACCCCTCTCATTGAAGGTACAAAAAAACACTCACCTATCGATTTGAAATTTTTGTAAATTAAAATTTTCAAGCGTATATTTTTCCTAAAGCAACATGTAGACATCACAATAATGATAGGTCAATAATAATATCATGCTTTTATAATTCAATAAGATAATGGTTACTTAGTTGTAGCATTATTGTCCTTACCTGTGAGAATTGCAGCGAAGCCAATTAAATTTATTATTTTCTACAAATATTTAAAATGATGTATATCTGAAAATTCAAGTAAAGATTTCAAAAGGATATTATAAATAGTGGAAAAGATAATAAAAGTAAACAACCAAAAAAAAAAAGTAAACAAAATAAACAAAATAAACATAAAAGAAAACAAAGAAATAAGAGAAGAGAAAAGATCGGATTGACCCTAAAGCAAGATCAATAAAATTCTTGATATGAGACCCATTTGTAGGATATGACCATAGTCTATCATCTTCATTTTTTAAAAGTATGAGTTATTTATAATTATTGCAACTATTTCAAAATGATTGATCCATACTTTATGAAACTTAGTATGCTTTCCTTTGTCTGCATGTGCCTAATCCCACAACAACACTTTATTGTAGCATTAACTTCTTGTCATGACATTTTATAACAATAGATTTCCTCTTTTCAATTATATTCAAACCTAAAATTCATTGCTCATCAAGAGCTAATAACATATGATATCTATTAGTTAAATTATATTTTTTAAATTCTTCACCTTGAAAATCTAAGAAAAATGAATCTAATTGTAATTCAACAAGCATAATGGCATCATGTCCATACACCAACTTGAAAGGAGTTACATCAGTACTAACTTTAGTAGTAATTTTATCTGCCCAAAGGGCATAAGGAACTAACAAATGTTAGTGCCTCGGATTATCAGGGATGATCATTTTAAGGATTCTTATTAAACCTCTGATTGTAGATTCTACTAATCCATTTCCTTGGGGATAATAAGTTGAAGAAAAGGTACGTTTGATACACAATTTACTACAGAAAAGTGAAAATTTGTTGGAAATAAAACCATTTCCATTATCAAAAACAATATGAATAGGAGTCGCAAACCTAGGATGCAAAGTTTCTTCAACAAATTTGATGACTTGATCCTCATTGCATTTTTTAGAGGAACTGCTTCAAACCATTTAGTGAAGTAGTTTGTAGTAATTAGAATAAAAATATGTCCAATTGAGGATGGAGGATTTATTGGTCCAATGAAATCTCACCACCATTTAGTGAAAGGGAAAGTTAAATTATAGGTCTTAGAGGAATAACCAAATAATTAACCCTTCCTACTGAATGTTGGCCTTTGTTACAAGATTTTACAAATTTAAAGTTGTCAGGAAAAATATGGGGCCATAAGTATGTGGTCATAGCCTTAGCAACAAAATGACCTTCTACATTATCATATTATTGTGATTAACCATGTAATTATTTTAGAATATGATTATTAGATTTATCATCTAAACACCTTAACAACATGCCTTTAGGAGATTTTCTAAATAAAATATTGGGCCTACAAATACATATTTTGAAGCATCCAAACTTATTTTCCTTGTTGGCATTTTCCCTAAATTTCCTAGATACTTTTGATGAATCAAATAAAAAATGATGTCATGATACCAAGGGTGTTAATAGAATTCACATTATTCACCATGGTTAAAGAATAATTTAGCAAAAATGTTCATTATGTAATTCAACCTCCTTTTTAATGCTTGAATTTTGGGCCAAATGTAAATCCATATCTCTCCCTTTGATCGTATTAGTAGTTGTTATCGCTAAATTTTGTTCTTGAATTTTTTTCAACAATTCAGTTAACTTTCTAGATATCAAGTTTTGAGACAATAAGAGTTTAACAGTTGGTAATGGAGTTCTGACTTTAGATTAATTTCCAATAGTTAGACGTCTAAATATTTCAATAGATTTTACTAAGGAATGAGCATGGTTTTTTTATTAATAATACTTTATCGCTTCTTCAAAGAAACTCTGACTCAAAAATGTTATAGATTTTTCTATCCCTTGATGGTTTTCTTGCATTAAAATAGAAGAAATTGCTTCTTCTATATCATTTGCATAAATAATCAAGTCCTTAGTAAAATGAAGTGTAGCTAAGACAGGAGTTGATGAAATAACATCTTTTATTTGTTGAATTTTTTTTGAGGCAAATGAATTCCAATTGAAATTTTGGTAGTTTCTCAACATGTGATGGATTGTTTGAAAATATTTGCAAAATTGGATATGAATCTTCATACCAAATTAATATTTCCCAAAACTGGAGACTATATATCCAAGTAATTTACTATATTTAATACCAAAAATTGGTTTTGTAGGATTTAAGGATATCCCATATTTTCTACAACATATCAATACTCTTCTCAAGTGATAAAAATGATCACTTCGCTATCTTGAATATATTTTTAAATCATCTAATACACTTGGATTATAACCCAAATAAGATCACCAAATATTATATTCATAGCTCTTTCAAATGTTCCCCACCATTGATTAGGTCAAATGGTGTGCAATTCAATGGAAAAGCTCCCCATTTCATATTAAAGGTTGTTTTATGTCTATAATTTTTCTTCAAATAAGTTTTATTATAGCTAGAAAAGATATCTAATAAAGACATCATACTAGAACCAACTACCTATTGTAAAATCAACTCCATATTGGGAAGTCGAAAAGTGTACTTTATACTAGATTTATTCAAGGAACAAAAATCAACACATAGAAGAATTTGAAATTTCCTTTTTCTAGCATGAACTAAATTAGCTATCTAGTCATAATATTTAATTTAATAAATGATATGAGTAGAAACTAACTTATCTAGTTTAGATCTTATAGTTGCTTTAGGGGATGGATTAATTTTCCTTTTTATTTGTCTTATAGGTAAGCAATCATTTCTAATAGGTATTGCTTGACTATTTATTTAAGGATCAAAACCTTTGAGATCATTGTAAGGCCAAGCAAAAATATCTTTAAAGTAATGAAATAGGCCTAAAAAAAAAAAATCATTGGTAGAACAAGGCTCTAAAACATATAACATTTTTTGGATCTTTTACAATTTCGATATTAATTTTAATAGTTTCATTGATTTTTTTCTGGAAGTTTTATTAGATATTTTGGTTTTCATGGCATCTCTAGATGAAAATGTATCTTTCAAATGGAAAAGTGTAGGTTTTAACCCCGTACATAAATTATCTGCATACAAATTCTAAAACACAGAAAATAAACAATGTGAGAGAATAACACATAAAACACATATACACAGAGATTTTCCCCTAGATCCCAAAACCGAGACTACCAGCTTGATTTTTCATTATGTTCCTTTCAATGTTACAATAAATATTTATACATGCCGAAGCATCCAATACCATGGAATGAAAATCATCGCGTCCAAAACCATCGACCGAAAACCAATACTCCTTGTCTTGATTGACCTCAAGAGCAATTTTTTCCTCTAGGTTTATGTCTTCATTCAACACGATGTGTTCTTCCTCTTCTTGTAATGCCTTCTTTATGCCCTTTGTTCTTTGACTTTTTCTTTTAACTTTCCCTTTTTCTCCTTCAGGCTCACTTGACTCTATGAATTCTTTTCCCTTGCCAACATGTTGTAATAACTTGGTTTGCTCTTTTCCATTATCAATTTCTTTGCTTTGAGCTGACTATTCTCCTCTTCAAGGAATGAAATGATGTATTGAGCTCTCGCCATGTTGAATGTAAGCTCCTTGATCTGATAGTCTTTATCTCTGATTGTCTGTTGTATGCTTGAAGACTGATCCTCTGCCTCTAAATCAACTAGCTCAAACTGATTCTCAACGTTTTCTTTATCCCATGTTACTAATCCCTGCTTTGTTAATGTAGAAGGCTTGGCCCCTTTCTCACCATGAGAAGAAAAAAAGCATTTTTCCTCTCTTGTACATCCCGGTAACCTCAGGCTTTGGTTCTTCAGTTTTCTCAATTGATTTTCTAGAGGACCCCACTTCCATTTGCCGTTTTGGTATGCTAGAGGTTTAAGCTGCTACATTGGCTTCATGCCATTTCCGGGTTGTTTCCAAAAAGGTTTCCCAAGTCATATCTTTCTCTGCAAGATGGTGACAGACTATAGTCTTGATCATACTATGATGAAACATGCTCGGGTAATGTTCCTTGTTCTTCATTTGTATCTTCTCTGACATTCTGGAAATTCTCCTGAATAGAAAGTTACACATGTTGAGTGGCTTTTGAGAGGTGAATTGCATTAGGAAGAAAAAATGATAAGAATACAACCTGGAGAATATTCCTTGACATGTAAATAACTTCATGATAATCTTCATCAAAGGGGAATATTTCTCCAATAAGTATCTAAAAGGCATAGTGTGAGCATGTTTTTCCCTATATCATGTTTTTAAGAAAGGTTTATAATATTCAAGATCTAGGTTCATTCCCTTGAACCCATATTCACTATTTCTCAGTAGCCCTGTAGCAAGTGAAATGGAGGCCACTGAAAAAATGAATTCAACACCAATGATAACAACATTTTCACCCTTCAACTGAGTTTCCACCCAATCTATCAACTGCTCATGAAAACCCACCTCACTCACCCTTTTGCAAAAATCCAAGCAATGTGCATCCTCAATGCACTGTTTGATAAAGGGATATGAGTAGATTTCACTGCAATTTGATGGTTCATATCTGAGGATTTTCCCTCCCTTGTGATGTCTCTTCCTTTCTAGTGAAGATTCTGTCTCCATGATGACAAAAAAACCCTAGAAACAGGAAAATGAGAAAAACTATGAGGTATGAGTGTAAAATGAAGTGATGTGAAGGTGGAGTTTGAAAAAATGGTAAAGGAGGTTTGAAACAGGTGGAAATGAACTTTGGAGAGTTGATGAAAATGAGTGGAGAAGAAATGTAGGGGTGATTTGCTTGTGAGGAGGAAAAACAAAGTTTGTAGTGAAAGTTCCCAAAAATCCCTAGGAATGAACTAGGGTTTCACTTTTGGAGAGGTAAAATTCTTCTTTGAGGTTAATTAAGTGGTTAAAATAGTTTATTAAACATGTATAGGTTTATCAAAACATTTTAAATGTTTAGAAAACAAAAAATAAAAATGTTCATCATCAACTTATCATTCCTCATGAGACGTTTCACTACAAACCCTAATTTCAAAAATCATTGGCTAAGATGATTTTAAAAAGAAAAGAAGTAAGAATAATGGTGTACTTACTTGTTTCTTGGATTAGAAATAAAAATCAAGTTTTCAGGCTTAAAAATCAAATTTGGGAGAAATTTTGGCGTTTTTTAGACACTCTGCGCCATGTGTAGCTCCTGTGTGCAACACATTGTCTTTGTGCGCAACGCCTCAAGGTTTTTTCCAATTTTGCCTAAGAAATTGACTTTTTCTTTCTTTTGGGTGGGAGAGGTCAATACTCAAGAGTGAATAGGAGGTAAATGAACCAATTTTGGGGGCTTTTGAGTTTATATAGGAAAAAGTATTTCTCTTTTTTTTTAAATAAATGGGACCCACAAACCTTTGAAAACTGATTTTTTCACTTTTGAGAATAGAGTCACCTTTAGTGCTAAAACTTGAGTTTTCTTTTCACTTTCTTGAGTACTGGAACTTTTTCTTCTATAAATTTTCAAACATGAAAAAATGATGAATGTGTGATAACTCACAAATCAGTACCAAAGAGCTACTTGTCATGGTCATTTCACCACTAGATTTATTCATGAAAATGATGGACCATGGGAACCCTAGCGATATACTGGATGACTAAAACTAAATGGAATGATGATGATGACTAACTTGTTTTCATTATGACACTTTCATAGAAAATTTGATAGGTGACTAGCATGAGTGAATTTCAAAAAGACTGACCTCATTTCTAGACTGACCAAACAGTGACCAAATTTTACTGTGTAAACCTAGTGACATAAAAATTTTGATTTTGATAATCCTAAAAAGCATTGTAAAAGCATATTTGATCTAGGTGATAGCCTAACAATATAGACACTGACAGTGACATCTCTATTTATCAAGGAATATTTCTTATGCTGAGAGCTGAGTGCATTTAAGTATCCTCTTTGATAATCATCGAATTGAGTTTGCAGTGCATTGTTATTTTCCAGTATGTAGTCTTCATCCTTAGGATCCTCCATATCCTCGACATACTTCTCATTTTCAGTCAAGAAAATGCGATGGTAATCTTCCCTAAAGAAGTGATTTTCCTCAACAATCAATTCTATTTCATCATCAAACTCTCCTTGAGCATAGTTACGTTGCAAGGGTGTCTGAATTGGTTGTTGAGATGTCGATGCCTGAGAAGATTTCTGCTCTCTCTGTTTTATCCTATACTGAGGTTGTTGCTGGTTTATGAAGTTCATATTCCTAACTTGTGGCTCCTAAGGTCTATCTCAATTTATCAAACATTCAACCATTCTCTCCATAGTTCTAATCAGTGCATCTAGTTTAAGATTGGTGGAAGAAGAAGGTTCTTCGTTGATGGTTACATTCTTTTCCAGTTTCTCATGTTTCAACTAAGACTTTTTAATAATCGAGTTTTCTTCCACACTTACGGCATTATTTTTCATTTCTTCGAGAATTGCAGGATCTCTTTCCCTTAGTTGATAAGCCATCTTTGGATCAAAAGCATCAAGGTAATGTTGAA
This sequence comes from Pinus taeda, assembly GCA_000404065.3. Classification (NCBI taxonomy): domain Eukaryota; kingdom Viridiplantae; phylum Streptophyta; class Pinopsida; order Pinales; family Pinaceae; genus Pinus; species Pinus taeda. Next base: position 116,111 of record APFE031181034.1, on the reverse strand, counting down.
GTGCCAAATCGGGTGGAGGTTTCATGTTATCTAGAATGGAATTGTAGATCGGATTAAACCGTATAGTGAACTCCTGAAACGTCTCATTAGGATTCCTTTTCAATGTATTCTATTTGGCTAAGATATGTATTCTTCTTTTCCTACCACCTAGCTAAGAACAACTCATTTAACCTTTGAGGAGTATTAATGGAGCTAGCTACCAAACCACATAACCATTTTTTGACATCTCCAGAAAAACTTTGAGCCAGTAGTCTCGTTTTAGAATCATCTTCATCAACCTCCTCTAATTCAATGAAATCAACCATCTTATCAACATGTTGTTGTGATGTGACTCCTAAGCTACCATCAAAAAGAGGAAGTCTCTGGCCATAGGTCTGAGGCAAAGCTGCCGAGTAACCAGGTAATACTAAGGGTGCAAATCTCACCATGACTCCTGGGGAATGGTCAATGAGAACTACAATGGATTGAGTTGGCTGGGATGAAGATGGAGGTGGTGATATGGACATTGTTAGAGGTGCAGTAGGGTATATGGTAGAAGATAATCTTACAAGCTGATACTAAATATAGGCCTTTTCCGCAGTGATTTCTAATTGATCAACTAGGCTTTGAAGTTTCTCAAAATTAGACTAAACCTCATGCTCATGTTTTGAAGACTGAGAAACAAAAAAAGGTTTATTAAACAAAGACTTTGAGGTGGGAAGGTATGAATCAAAATTTATGGGATGAAATACTTCCCTCGTAAGACAAGACTCATACTTTGAACAAAATGGTGATAGCTCAAATTTAATGTCAAAAGGAATATCCTCAATACTAAGTATCTGATCTGGTAAGGACGTGGTCCTTTCCAATTTTGTTCTTTTAGTCTCGGGGAAAGGAAATTTTGGCTTTCTTAAAAATATTTTAGGATGATCAACCGGATAAGGAGGATTTAGGTCAGGGTTTGACTTCGTATATCTTTTCGGAGCCAGTATCTTAACAGGGTCACATACTATATGAGGAAAAAGACCTAAGACTTTGAGCTAAACAAAGATCTCTTCAATTGAAAGTCTTCAATAGAGAAATGTTAAATTAGTAATGACCAACAGCTTACCAATGGAATGAAGTCTAATTTGAACTTGTGACTTGTAACCTTCTTCTCTTTTTCTAACAAGCCCTGATTGTCTTTGACTGAGTCATCTAGATCAGGATGCAAAATTTCTCCTTGTTTGTCTCCTCGAGGCCAGCTCTATAATCTAAACACTCAAACTACGAAATCGACCTTTATGAATCTTAGTCCCATCATCCAAAGGACCAAACTTGAATTATAACTATTCGTACCCCTAGGGAAAATGAACCTTTCATTCCCTAGCAATGCCACCAGTATGTTTTTCCTCCTCTGGATCTCGAAGGCTAAGGAAGAGTCCAACTGAGGTAACCACAGACCAATATTTTGACTTGGTAGCTAGCCCTACCAGGCCGGAGAGGGCTCTCTCCAAAGGAACACATCCAAGAGGGCTAGATAGATTAGGGTTTTAGGCTAGGTATAGTAGCTCAGGGTTTGTTGGATTTGATTTGATTGGGGTAGTCACTCGATGAGTGAATTAGGTCAGAGAATGAACTAGGTCAGGGAAAAAGAGAATCAGAATTGCAGAGATATGATGGGGCAAGGTAGGCAAGTTACTTTAACACTTTGTAGTATAGGGATGAAAGGGTTTATACTGGTGAGGTGCTAAGAAGAGCATGAAAATCATGAATTCTTTTTAAACTGAAGAAATAAAACAAATTATGATGATTTTCCCAAAACAGAGCATGGAAGATGAATTCTTCTTATCACACCTTGAAAAACAAACATATTTAAAGTGAAATGAATCATGAAAGGTACAAAATATTCAAACATATGTAAATAAAGGAGAAACAATATCAAAATAGCCTGCCATAGGCATCCCACCAAAATAGTTGTAACTCATCCAATATATTTCATGCCAAAGTCTAAAACACTAGTACAACATCCAATAGAGTCCAACCTGTAGAATAACTGAGAAATTACATGATATAGGCCTCAAAACCAACTCCTAGCCTCAGGGGTTGAATCCATGAGAGAAGGAGTAGTTACAACAAAAAATGAACAGATAGCTAGAGTGTGGGGTGGTCAAAGTGACTAATCCCTAACTTAAGTGAACTGATTCATTACAAGTCATGGAGGTGATTCACCTAATGTACTTACCCTAGGTAATAGTAAAAACATAATAATTGCATCAGTAAAACATTGATTTCCAATAGGTAAAAATCAAATTTGGAGAGAAATAATGAAAATATAGGCCAACTGTCAAACACGTAGCACCAGTGTCAAACACGCAATGCCAGTGTCAAACGCACAGTGCCATTTTCAAACCCACTTTTCCTACCTTCCCAATGTCCAAATTGAGTCCAATATAGCGCATTGGAAAGCCTACCCTGTCTAGTTTCCAAAACATCCCTTGGTTTTAAAAATGGGCTTGATTTGACTCTCCCAAACTCCATTCACCCAAGACTACTCAAACGCACAATCCCTGGTCTAGAAATGAGGCAGAAACATGATTTTTTAGTATTTTTTGCCTTTTTCACTTGCCAGTTTTGCATTCCAGGGCTGGAAACATGGTTCTCCTAGATGTCTTGGTCTTCCTAAATCCACTTGTGGCTTACATTCCTCCAAGAGTGCCTCAAAAAAGTGTGCAACGCCTAAGGCACTGCACATTTGACCAAGGATTTAATATGAAATTGCCTCAAAAAAGACAGAAAGACAATATTACAAAAAATGAACCAAGAGTATTCAAAATTGGTCAATAAGTTGATTTTTGGTGTGTCTAGGCATGGAGTGAAGCCTTTGTAAGTATATAAATCTTCTTCTTTTCTTCTTGGTGATTTAGGGCTTCAATTCTTGCCCTAGCAACCTTGATCTTTGCCCTTGCTATTTGGTTTCTTCAGCAATAATACTTTGCCATCTCTCTCTGAATATCAGTGTCTCTTTTGGCCTTATCTAGGAGCTATTCAAGATGTTTGTTCAACCTCTCAAACCAATGCTCCCAATTTTCGTTTATCATTTTGGGAAACTATTCATTTAGGGTGAGCTCATTAGCTAGTTCAACCTCCTTATGTTTTTATAGCTCGAATGCTACTTTTAGGCCTCTGGTCCTTGGGCTTCTTCTTGGCACATGTTCCTCTAGCTGGTCACTATATTCTCCATATGATTTATCAAGTAAATCCTTAGCCTTTTAAGCCTCCCTCTTTACCTTGATGAGTTGAATCTCCATGAGCTCATGTTTGGTCTCAAACTGCTTGTTTTCCTGCTCATAATATGAGATGATATATTTTTCCCTCTGCAAGTTGACCTAGAGCTCCTTGATGAGTGAATCCTTTTCTTTGATGAAAATTATTTTTCTCTCACTTTCATCATGCTCACTTAGGTTAACTAAGTCAAAATCCTGCTTTGTCTCATGGAGGTCCTCCTCTTGCTTGTGGATCTATGCCTCTGTCATCTTTTCCTTGCCCTTTTATACCTGCTCTGCTGATAAAGAAGGCAAGGCCCCTCCCATAATATTTGGGGCAAACACTTGCCTATGTCCTCTCTGATAAGTGTGTGTCAAAGTGCCCAAATCAACCCCTTTAAGCTTGATGACCTTACCCTGTTCAATGTGCTCTTGCTCTCTGATTTCATCTATGTTCAATGAATGAATATGTTCATGGAATGCTGATGATGGAGGTGATGGTGAGTCTAACTCATTAGATGAGGATGAATGATATATGGGTTAAGATGGAGGAATAGAGGTGGAAGGATGAGATGATGAAGGGATGCTTTGAACATTCTTAGTAGATGAATGAGTGAATATGGGATTAGCTATGAAGGTACTCCATGCAATGTCGAATTCCTTGAGATGATAAAGGAATATGATTTGAATGAGGGAATGGTGAAAGAGAATCTTCATTTGATCATTATACTCCCTCTTTTGGGCAATGTAGGACATCTTCTCAACACTCCAGAAAATATGGTAGGGTATATTGAGCATTTTTACCCTAGTGAAATGCATTCAAAGCCAGATGTGATAGGAATAGAGCCTACGTTCACATGAAAAATATTTCATGATAATACTCATCATTGGGCCATATCTGTCAAGGAGGTGTGAAAAATGAAAATAGCCCCTTCTTTCATTTCGGTACCTTCATTTCATGTAAGGCTCATAATAATGTCTCTCCAAATCACCTTGTTTAAACCATTTCTCCCCAACATCTAGGATTCTAGTGGAAAATGATATAATAGTAGTAGATAACGTAAAAGTGGTACCTGATAGAGTGACTTGGTTGTCTCGAAGTTTAGATATGAAGAGCCTAGTCAAATCAGTATGATGTTAGACTGCCTAAACTTGTTCACAAAAATCATAACAGCCCAACCATTTAAAGGATGTCATAGTCATAGGAGATGCCAAGAGTTCCCTGAGATATGTGGGCTCAAATCTATGTGTTTTGCCTCCTTTGTGTATTTTCTTGACCTCTGTTTCTTCTCTATCTATTTCCTCTTCCTCACTGTGTCATTTGTATTCCTCTTCTGCCATGGTGTTTAATATAAAACCCTATGAGGTATAAGCTAGTTGGAATGTTGTTTTTTTGGGAATAAGAAATGGGGAAGAGTAAATATGAAGGAGGTGGGTGAAGGGATATATGTAATGGAGGAGAATATAAGGGATTAGTATGATAGCTTTTGGGATGGGGGAAGTTGTTGCAATGTAGGGGTTTTGGGAGCCTAGGTATTTGTTACACCTAGGACTTAGGGTTTTGGGACAAAGGCTTTAGAGGGTATTTGGGATAAAAAGGTTTAGGGAAAAGGAAGGAAGGTGCAAGGGAGTGTATAAATAAATTGAGCGTGCAAGGGAAGTTTTGGGGAAGATATAGGGTTTAGATATAGGGTAAACACCAAATCTCCAATTAAACCTTTAAACACTTTGGAAGTAACTTAAGAAGGAAGAAACACACATTCCTTAGTTGGTACATATTTGTTTGGAGGTTGAATGCACTTTGGAGTAGCTGAGGAGGTGATTGTAGCCTTCCTGGACAAACTCACAGTGCCAATGGAGAATGCAGAGTGCCTTAGGAAAATGCATAGCACCTTAAGGGAATGTGCAGCGTCTTAAGGAAATGCACAGCACCGAGTAAACGTGCAGTGCCAGAAGAGAATGCATAGCACCAGAAGAGAACGCTCAGCGTGTGCTCTGCTTTCTTGATTTTCACCTAGAACTGTCAAAAGGGTCACTTGAGATTTTCTCAGTCAGTGGTAGGAGGCAAATGAAGCTGAGTTTGAAGCCAAGGAGTCCATTATACCTGAGTGAATTTGATCTTTTAAATTTAAAACCCACTTTCTAATGTTTCATTCCACCTTGTTGACCTCTTTGCTAATTTCCTTTCTGACTTTTTACTTTGTAGGTGAATGATGCCAGATTTTTGGAAATCTTTACTTCGAATTTTGCTTGGATGATATTGGTAATAGATTTTTAGTAAACAACTAGCAATAGTGACTTATTACATATGATAAACATAAAATTACATAAATAAATGATCTGAATTGTATCTTAAAACACTCTCTAAATTTTTATAAATCTGTAAAATTCATGCCAAAACTTCAAAGACTTACAAAGGTCCAACTTATCATAAATACTCTTGGAACAGTTGTAATTTGTGAGCAACATGAAGCAATGAGGACCCTCAATCAAGCACGTAGACCGTTGGCCCATGGTAACGCATGTTGCCATGAAATAGTGAAACGAGAGGTATTTTCGAGAAATGGGGGAGGTTTTTGATATCGCTGGGCAAACCCCTCACTGAAGGAAAAGCCCCAAGTGTCTGAAACCGAAAAGTCCAAAACCGTACGGAATTCACTGATTTCATTAGAGGCGGGTCCCACACGAAAATCGGTAGGATATCAGAAGGGCTTTGAGTGGTAAGCGGTTTCAACCAAGTCCTGCTCGATGCCACACACTGCGTGCCACGTGTTCGGTGGAAGAGAGAGAAAACCACTCACATCGGATGGGTAAACGTCATGCAACTTACTTGCCCGATATGGATGGAGACCGTAGGATTTGGAGGCTCCAGATCGATGGCGGACATGCAATTTGGCAGATGACCAAATTCAATGGGGTAAATAGGCTGAGTTATATAAAGTTTGAAATTTGGCATGAACGATGAGTTGGAAAGAGAATCATGTTCGCAAGTAATCTGGGAGTTAAATTGAAATAAGGATCGTTCAAACATTTCCAAGAGAACTGAGACTCAGTTCGTTATGAAAAAAGTGGCCACCTCCCTGTGAGGCGTTACACAATGATGATGATGTAGAATAGGGGAATTCAAATGGATAGAAGCAGAAGAACGAGAATTCTAAGAAGCAGAAACAAATAATCAGAAAACAAATTGGCTTTAAAGCCACGAACTGACAGAGACAAAGCAAGCAACTAGAAAATAGTAAGCAATGAGAAAAGCGAGGAAGAAAGCTAAGAGCAGAGAACATAGAAAGTAAGTCGAGTTGACCTGCACAACAAAGGTAGTATCGAGACAAAGCCAAAGAGAGTTAGAGAGTCTATACACTCCAGAGAAGGCTTGAGAGGTTCAAGTGAACTCCTCGGCATAGTCTTGTCATGTATGAGTCTCAGATTGGGCTCATACCACTGTGACGAATAAAGGTCAAGTTTTATTAAGGAAAGTCTGTGTACTCCGGTCCTACTGATTCATATCTATTAAGTGAGATTCAAATTAAGCTCACTGTTGTAAAAAATCTACTTAGAAAACATAATAGAGAGGCCACCACTGAAGGCTAGAGCAGGAGACATAGCCCAGGAGCATTGGGTGAACTCCTTATTAAACTTGTTGTATTTACATGTTTTCTTTTTGTGTTTTCTCTAACTGCTTCAGTGTCTATGTATTTTGCAATCTTATCGATCCGTTGCATAAAGTAACATAGGCACATTGATGCACATGAGTCTGTAATACCTTTAATTCTTTGTCCTGGATAAATTCCAAATCAAGTGGTATTAGAGCTCTAGGTTACTAAGGTTAGACGAGCTTATGTTGGATTTTGTTTTTGAATGCTAACTAGATCAAAGCTTAAATTAAGAGAAGAAGAATTGGTTGAAGCTAACCCTAAAATTGGAAGAGTCTACGCTAAGAGGAAAATGTTAGAAGAAAACCCCTTGGAATCAGAGTCCCAATTCATGGATGGTTTCATGACCATGAAAGCCATGATAGAGGAAATGTATAGAGAATTTAAGAAAGGTAGAGAAAAAGATCCATCAAACTCCAAATGAGATAAAGGAGCAAAAGAATCTCTCCTCCATGACCACTCTAAAGGGAAAGGGAAAGAAGAAAAACTTCCCACACCTCCTAGTAGCCCTAAAAATAAAAAGAAAACATATTTTATTAAATTAGATGTTAAATTTTATTTGTCGATATATGATGGAGAGTTGAATGCAGCAAAGCTGGATTGGATTAGACAAATTGATGTGTATTGCAGGGTGCATAGCATTGATTCAGACAATAGTAAGATTCACCTGGCCAGCCTATGCCTTGGAGGCACTGCCATGGTATGGTGGGAAGGCAGGACAAAAGTTGACATGAAGAAGCATGGTAAAATCCTTTCTATTTGTAGTGAATTTGTTTCTACAACTAAAAATAAATTCTATCCACTAGCCTATATGCAGCAAGCCATGATGAGTTGGCAAACTCTTAGTTAATTAAAAGGGAAAAGTGTATAATGCTAAACTCAAGAATTTAGGAAAAGAGCGTTGATTCTAGGAATTTCTTTAGACTTACCTGAAACTCTGTTGAAGTATATAGGTGGTCTACGCAGCTACTTAAGGCACACTATTCTCATGTTTAATCCCACTAGCATAGATGAGGTATCTGTTCAAGCTACACATCTAGAGGATAGAGGTAAGAATGTGAACCCAGAAGTTGGGCGATCATCAAAACTCACTGCAAGCAAAAGCAAGGAAAAGAGAAAACAAAAATGGAAAGAGAGGAAGACAAATACTGTACAAAAGACCAAATATTCATGCACTCACTGTAAGAAGGATGGGCATGATGATGAACACTAATGGATCTTGCATTCGGAGCTGAGACCCAAGAAGCTCGAGGGAAAAAAGAAGAAGATTGTTGCAACTATTCAAAAGGATTTGGGGTCAGACTCAGGAGATGAAATAACAATCGCAGCCATAGGTATAAAAGGTAAAAATTCTGAAGCATCTACTAGTAATTCTGCACAATCTACTGATAATGAAGAAAATGAGAGGAAAATACATGATATTTTTCATATTCAAGTTATTTCCAAGCATCAAAAGATTGATACTTTGTTTTACAGTGGCTCACAAGTAAATATAATTTTTGAAGCAATTGTAAAGAAGTTGGGAATACTAACCAAACCTCACAAGAAACCATATCCATTAGGTTGGTTATGTGACAAAGCAAAGCTACAAGTGACTAGACAATGTAAATTTATGTTTTATTTTGGGTTAGCATTTGTAGAATTGAGTTAGATATAGTTCCTTGGGATATATGTGGAATTTGTTTAGGAATTCCTTACTTGTATGATAGGAAAACTATTTTCTATAGAGCTGAGAACAAGTGTCAACTCGTTAAAGATGGAATCGAATATATTGTAAGAGCTCATAAACTCAACAATAATTATACTCTCATAAACTCAAGGCAGATGAAAAGAATTGTAAATTCATGCAAACAATTTTTACTTATGGTTGTAAAGGAAAAGAAACTTGATAAAACCAATGTATTTGAGGGGTGTGATGCCAAATAGCAAGCTAATTTAGAAAAAAGTTGTTTCATAATATGATATACTATTTCAAGAACCTGAAGGTCTACTACCCAAAAATGAAATAGTACATGATATTAATTTGCAACAAGATGCTCCATTTCCTTACATCAAAATGTACAGGTTTTCCTCTTTAGAGAATGCAGAAATCAAGAAGCAAGTACAGGAGCTATTCGAGAAAGGGTTCATAAGACATAGCACATCGCCATGTGGGTCTTCTATTATCTTGGTGAGAAAGAAAGATGGCTCATGAAGAATGTGAATTGATTACCAAGCACTAAAAGATAACGATAAAAAATTATTATCCCCTTCCTCGCATAGATGATCTATTAGATCATTTGAAAGAAGTTGTTTATTTTTCCAAGTTGGACTTGCATAGTGGTTATCATTAGGTTAGAGTTGCATAGAAAGATGCATGGAAGACTGTTTTCAAAACAAAGCAGGGATTGTATGAGTGGTTGGTTACGCCTTTTGACTTAACTAATACTCTTGCTACTTTCATGAGAGTAATGAATGATGTACTCAGACCTTTTCTTGATGATTTTGTCATTGTATATTTGGATGACATTCTTATATTCAATAAAGCATGGGAAGAACATTTAAAGCATTTAAAGTAGACTCTAGATGTTTTTAAAAGAGAAAATATTTATGTTAAGCTCTCAAAATGTGAATTTGGCAAAACATCTTTGAATTATTTGGGTCATATGGTAGGGGGTGGTGAATTGAAGATAGATCCCTCTAAGGTTGTAGTCACTATAAACTGGCCTAAACCCAAATCTACTACAGAAGTTAGAAGCTTCTTAGGAGCAGCACAATATTGGAGAAAGTTTATTTCTAACTTTTCCTTAATTGCAGCTTCCTTACATGCTTTAACAGGATTGAAGAAGGTGTTTCAGTGGGGAGGAAAGCAGCAGAAAGCCTTCGACACCTTAAAAGAAAAGATTAGTACAGCACCAGTACTAGTAATTCCCAATCTTCAAAGACCATTTGAGATTGAAGCATATGCTAGTGACTATGCCATGGAAGCAATGTTGATGCAGTACAGTAAACCCATATGTTATCATTCTGAGACATTTAATTCTGCAGTAGTTAACTATCCCACATATGATAAAGAATTGTATGCATTAGTACAAAGTGTGAAAAAGTGGAAACATTATTTAATGGGCAAAGAGACAGTTATACATACTGATTATCACCCACTTCAATACTTACACTCCCAAACTAAGTTGCAGTAATCAAGACACTATAGATGGATGGGTTTTCTACAACAGTGTCATCTAGTCATCAGATATAAAAAGGGCATACACAATAAAGTTGCAAATATGTTGTCCAGACCAATCATAAATGCATCTACTATACTTAAGCGTAATTCAGTATTGCGTGAAAGCTACATTGAACAATATGCTCAAGATATAGATTTTAAAGATGTATATGCAACCTTAAATCATGGCAAACAAGTAGAAGAATTGGATTATGATGTTAAGGACCAACTCTTGTATCATTTTGGAAAGTTATGCATTCCACAAATTGAAAGAGTAAAGATAATTCAAGAAGCACACACTTCTCTAATATCAGGTCACTTTGGTGTAAGTAAAATAGTTGCACAACTACAAAGATTTTTTTATTGGCCAAAAATGAATTAGACAGTTTCTAGATATGTAAGAGGGTGTACCATGTGTGCTAAAATCAAGCCCAATGATAGAAAACTAGGCTTTTACACTCCACTACCAGTTCCTTCTCATCCTTGGGAAAGTGTTTCCATGGACTCCATTGGGGGACTGTCTAAATCTAGAAAAGGTCATGACTATTTATATGTTTTTGTGGATAGGTTCAACAAAATGTGTATTTTAATACCTTGTAACAAACAGATTACAGCTGAACAAACTACAAAGTTGTTCTTTTAGCATGTATGGGTTCATTTTGGATTACCCACTTCCATTATATCTGATCCAGATACCCAATTTGTTGGGAAATTTTGGTCAAGTGTATGGGAATTGATGGACACCAGACTAAAGAGGAGCACAGCCTTTCATCCGCAAACAGATGGGCAAACATAAGTGGTCAACTAGATAGTGATCCAGTTGCTTAGAGGCTATTGTAACAAGCATCCCAAGCTTTGGGATGAACATTTATGTTATGTGCAGCATGCTTACAACTAAGCTAAACATTCTTCTACACAGAGATCTTTTGAGACATGTTTTGCTTTCACACCAAGGTCTCCCTTGGATTTTGTCTTTAGTAAAGACATAGCGGTTGATGGACATAGTGATGTGGACAAGGCAACCAAGTTCATTGAACAAATCCAAGAGATTCACCAGGTAGTACAGGAACAGTTGGAAAAGAGCCAAGCCAAGTACAAGGCAAGACATGAGAAGCATAAGATGGAGCATAGTTTCCAAGTTGGTAATCAAGTCTGGCTGTATATCAGCGAAGATAGAATGTAAGGTGAAGATAAGAAGTTGAAGCCAATAAGGTATGCACCTTTCAAGATACTTGAGAAAATTGGTGAGAATGATTTTCACCTTGATTTACTAGCTTACATGCACATCTACTTAGTTGTTAATGCAGACAGCTTGAGAATATTTGAACCTTCATTAATTTAAGATCTCGAAGAGAAGAGTCAATTGCCTTCTATTGATGATCTGTTGCTTGAATATCTTAATGAATTGCAAGAAGATATAGTTCTGGACAAGAAGGTGAGAACCACGTGCAGAGGGGATGTTGAGTACCTAGGATTTGGCTCAAAGGTTCAAAACCAAGCAGTGAAAAATGGATAGAAATTAGGCAAGCGAGGAATCTGTACCCTCATTTGATTGATGCTTAAAAACCAACTTCTTTTGGTCCAAAATATTTTTCAGTGGGAAGGTCGTGATCCAAATTAGATCCTAAAACACTCTCTAAGTTTTTATAACTCTGTAAAATTCATGCCAAAACTTCAAAGACTTACAAATGTTGAGGTTATCAGAAATACCCTCAGAACAGTTGTAATTTGTGAGCAGCGTGAAGCAACGAGAACCCTCGGTCAAGTGTGTAGATCATTGGCCTGTGGTAACGTGTGCTGCCATGAAACAGTGAAACGGGAGGCCTTTTGGGGAAATGGGGGAGGTTTATGATATCATCGAGAAAATCCCTCAGTGAAGGAAAAGCTCCAAGTGACTAGAACTTAAAATTCAAAAATCATACGGAATTCGCTTATTCCATTAGAAGTGGGTCCCACACGAAAACTGGTAGGATATCAGAAGGGCTTTGAGCCGTAAGCGATTTCAATCGAGTCCCGCCCGATGCCACACACTGGGTGCCATGCATCTGGTGGAAGAGAGAGAAAACCACTCGCATTGGATGAGTAAATGTCATGCAACTTACTTGCCCAATATGGACAGAGACCATAGGATCTGGAGGCTCCAGATTAACGAAGGACGTGCGATCCGGTGGATGACCAGATTCAACGGGCTAAATAGGTCGATTTATATAAAGTTTGATTTTCGAAATGAACAATGAGTTGGCAGGAGAATCATGTTCGCGAGAAATCTGGAAGTTAAATGGAAATAATGACCATTAAAACATTTCCAAGAGAACTGACACTTAATTTGTTATGAAATAGGTGGCCACCTCCCTGTGAGGTGGTACACAGTGATGATGATGTAGAATAGGGGAATTCAAACAGACAGAAGTAGAAGAACCAAAACACTGGGATGTGGAAATGAGTAGTCAGAAAGCAGATTGTCTTTAAAGCCACAAAGTGATAGAGATAAAGCAAGCAGCTAGAAAATAGTAAGCAGTGAGAAAAGTGAATAAGAAAGCTAAGAGAAGAGAATAGAGAAAGTAAGTTGAGATGGACTGTAGAGAAAAGGCAGCATTGAGACAGAGCCAGAGAGAGTCAAAGAGTTTGTGCACTCCATAGAAGGCTTGAGAGGTTCAAGTGAACTCCTCAGCATAAGCTTGCCATGTATGAGTCTTAGATTGGGCTCATACCACTGTGGCCAATAGAGGTCAAGTTTCAGTAAGGAGAGTCTGTGTACTCCAGCCCTACTGATTTATATCTATTAATTGAGACTCAAATTGAGCTCAATGTTGTAAAAAATCTACTTAGGAAACATAATAGTGAGGCGACCACTGAAGGCTGGACCAAGAGACGTAGCCGAGGAGAATTGGGTGAAATCCTTATTAAACTTGTTGTATTTACGTGTTTTCCTGTTGTGTTTTCTCTAGCTGATTTAGTGTCTATGTATTTCACAATCTTATCAATCTATAGCATAAAGTAACATAGGCACATCCATGCACATGAGTCTGTAATACCTTTAATTCTTTGTCCTGGATAAATTCCAGATCAGTAAATAAAATTATTACATGTCTTTTTTTTGAAATAAATTTACAATCTGAAACAAAACTGATACTTTTGGAAAGAAAATTAGAGCTCTAGCAATGATAGTTACATGTTTTCAAATCCTATTTGAATGAAAAAGGGATATTATTTCTTTCACTCTCTTGCTGTTGTTGCCCTTATGTAGTGAATGGTTTTTTAATTGGACCTTGGAGGATTGAAACCTAGTGACCTAATGGGACCGTGAATAACCAGACTTCATGTAGACTTGATTACCACAAGAAACAATGAAATGAGCTTTTAAAACAAATGTATGCTCAGTATGAAACAAGATAGTGGGCCAACAAATATTGATTTTTTGAGGGAGAGTGGGATTATGACTTGGGCTACCATGAATGATTAAATTTTTGCATGAGGACCTAGGTGGAATGATAACAATTTCAACCTGGGACACTAATATGATATAAAAGAGGAGTTTTTATCATTGATGGCAGTATGCAAATACTAACTCTAACACCCTGAACACCATACCGCTTATTAGAGCTTTATAACATAGCTCCATGGTGTATTAAAAACATACATATGCATATAAATATAACCAACACAACATCAAACACATGTACCATAATACATTCACTCAGCTCATGAATAGAGAAGGATACACAACCCGCATTTGATCAGCAATCTCCCATGTAGCTTCATTGGGCCCCAAGCACTTACATTGCACTTTAACTAGCTCAATTGCTCTCTTCTAGAGCATGAGTTGTTTCTATTGCAATATGCATTGCGGTTATGGTTGGAATTCTCCCTTTGGTTCCACCTACAATATAAACCAGTCAATCACATTTTCAACATCCTCAACATACTTCTTAAGCAATAAAACATGGAAAATTCCATGGAATTTCACTTTTGGAGGTATTCCAAGTCTATAGGCCATTGGTCCAATCCTCTCAAAGATCTCGAAAGGCCCACAATATCGAGGTTCCAACTTGGCAGATGTTCAAATCCTCAAGGAACTCCTCTTAAGCTTGATGCACAACAACACATGTTCCCAACTTGAAACTACTTAAATACCTTGTGATGATCTACATAATTCTTCTACTTGCCTTATGTTTCCTTCAGATTCCTTCTGATAACCTACATTTCATGTTCCATCTTTACCAACATATCTGGTCCAATCAATACATGTTCACTTGATCGCTCCAACTAATAGGAGTATTGCAAATCCACCCATAAAGTGCCTCAAATGTACTCATCCTCAAGGAATCTTGATACCCATTCTTATATGCAAACTCTACCAGTGGAAGATACTCTTCCCATTTCTTTTATTGATGCATAACGTACATCCTTAACATATCCTCAAGAATCATGTTAACTTTCTTTGTTTGTCCATATATCTGTGGATGATAAGTTGTACTAAGATCTAACTTTGTCCCCAAACTTGCAAAAACTTGTTCCAAAACATGGAAGTGAACTTAGCATCTTTGTTGAATACAATCTTCTTAGGAACACAATACAACACTCTATCTCCCTGATGAAAACCTAAGGTACCTCACTAACTAAATTCATAGACTTGAGTGTAATGAAATGAGATATTTAGTCAACCTGTCAACCAAAATCATAATTGAGTCATGTTACTTCAATGTCATTGGTAAACCTATAATGAAATTCATGTCAATTACCTCACATTTCCACTCTAGAATCTTAATTAGTTGCAATAAACCATCTAGATGTTTCCACTCTGCTTTTACCTGTTGACAATCCAAACACCTCACAACAAACTAATCCACCTATTTCTTCAATTTCAATCAATAGTAGAACTTCTTCGTGGTTTTCAATTTCTTCTGATATCCCTAGTGACCTAAATACAACTTAACATGAAACTCCCTCAAGATAAGCTTCTTGAGCCCACTTTCATCTGATATATAAATCTTGTTCTTGAGTGTGACCAAAACATATGTCATGAGATGATATTCCACATTGTTGTTGTAACCTATGCTTAAGTTGTTTGTACCTGTCATCCTGCTACCCTTCTTGTAAGATCTTCTCCTGCAAGTCTATCTCATATGAACTCATAGTTTCAATGTGATTTACCTACACTCTTATTCTAACAAAATCTGTAACCGTTTTCTCCTTTCCCTTATCAGACCTAATATTGAAGTCAAAATCACGGAGAGTAGCCAACCACCTAGCTTGTCTGGAATTCAGATTAGGTTGGTCAAACAAGTATGTCGTCCCATTGTGATCACTCATCAAAATGAACCTCCTGCCAAAAAGATAGTGTTTCCACATCTTCAATAAATGAATGATCGCTGCCAACTCAATATCATGAATCACATAGTTATTCTTGTGTTCATTTAATTTCCTTGACTCGTAGCATACCACTTGTCCTTCCTACATTAGAACTCCACCATGTCCCCTCTTGTAAGCATATGTATCTTCAATACCAGAGCATTTGTAAGCAACTACCTCAATTGCTTAAAACTAGTTGTACATTCCTATGTCCATTCAAACTTCTTTCCTTTTCATTGCAAATATGTAATAGGATAGGAAATCCATGAGAAGTTCCTGATGAACCTCTTGTAATAACCTACTAGTCCCATGAATGACCTGACCTCATCCACATTCCGAAGTGTTTCCTACTCCATAATATCTCTAATCATTTCTAGATCCACTACTATACCTTCCTTGGAAACAACATGCCCCAAGTAATGAACTTATGTTTGAAAGAAAATACACTTTTTAAGCTTGGCATATAATTGATGCTCTCTCAATAATCTCAATATTGTTTCCAGGTGTTCTGCATGCTCTTCCTCATTCTTAAAATATATCAATATATCAACAATGAATATTATCACAGACTTTTCTAGATAAGGACACAACACATAATTCATCAAACACATTAAAGTGATTGGAGCATTAGTTACATCAAAAGAAACCACAACAAACTCATAATTCTCGTACTTGAATTCTCTTCTTTGATGTGTACTTGATGATATCCTGATCCCAAATCAATCTTTAAGAATATTGTTTCCCCCTTCAATTGATCAAACAAACCATCTATCCTTGGTAATGGATATTTGTTCTTTATAGTCACCTTTTTTAATTGTTTTTAATCAATACACAATATGAGAGTACCATCCTTCTTCTTTACAAACAATTCTGGTGCACCCCAAGGCATTACACTTGGGATAATGTATCCCTTATCAAGAATTTCCTTAAGCTGCAACTTCAATTCCACCAACTCTAGAGTGTTCATCCAGTAAGGTTCCTTTGATGTTGGTGTTACTCCCAGCATCAACTCAATAGAAAATTCTACTTCCCAATGACGTGGTAACTCTAAAATATCTTTTGAGAATACATCCTGAAACTGCTATAAAACATGATACCTCTTCAAGGCCTCAGGATCCTTAACATCCTTCCCTTTGTCACTGGAAAAAGTAACTGCAAAAAATTCACATCATTTGCTACTACCATGCTTTATTTGCATAGTTGTAACCATTCTCACTAATGTAGCCCTCTTTTTACCCTGCAAGATTCTCCTCTCTCCATCATCATCCAAAAACTGAATAAACTTATCATAGTAATCCACTTTAGTTATGTGAATATACAACTAATCCAATCCCAACAACACAATGTATGATCGCAATGGAAACACTTTTAGATGAACTGATGTAGACATACCATTCATCTCAATTTCACAAGATCTTACCAAATGATTAACTCTTTTCTTAGTACTTGTAGCCAACTACACCAACCAAGAGTCTAAATGCACTTCTTTATTCAAACAATACTTATCCATGAGGTCAGGATTGGTATAACTATAGTTAGATCCAAGGTCAATAAAAATAGAAACAACTTAACCAAAAATCTTACATTCCACATCGATAATAAATGCTTGATGATCAACCAACCTATTATCCAATGTTGCATAAATTCGAGGAATACTTTATCCAACATCTCCAACTATTTGGGCCTCCTGAGCACTATAAATTTGAGGTCTTCCACCTTGATGTTGTTGAAAATATCTCTTGTGACGATCCTTGCTACAATTACAAAATTTCAAATACTTCCTGTCATCACCCCAATTTTTCTCCTCATATTGAAATCCCTATCCTCTATCAACCATATTGAAGCTCTCTTATGTTGTTTCATTCGCCTCATTACATATATCTCTAGGTATTCCTCTCTTCTTATCCTATTTTCCCTTAGTCTTTTCATTACGTTACCAACCCTACTTAGACTCTTACTTACACTTAGACTTCTCATAACAATGTTTCAACTTCCCAACTACTTCCTCCAATGTTTGAGGCTCATTATACTCAGTCCAATCTTTAAATGCTAAAGGCAATCCACTAAAAAATATTTGAACCTTCATCTTCTCATCCTTAAGATATGGTACAAACCTCAATAGCTCCAAGAAATTAGTCGTATAATCTTTGTCCATCATAGATCTCATCTTCAACTAATAGAAGTCCTTAGCCTTACCGTGATAGTATCTCTTTGACAAGTACTTCTTCCTAGAAAGTATTTTGAACTCATGCCAACTCAACTCCTCTGTCCTGATACCTTTGACAAGCTTTACTTCTTCCCATTAGATGTTTTCTTTCCATTTGAGACTAAAAATGAATATCCTTACTTTCATATTATTTGTATAATCATGTATCTCAAATAACTTCTTCATCCCAAGTAACCATGCTTCTGTATCTTCTAGTTCCTTTAGTTCTCCATCAAATGTAGGAGGCTTGGATTTCTTGAACTCATCCAACAAGTACTACTTCTCACTCCTCTTGTAAATATGGTAATGATGATGACCATCATGCCTCTTTGATCCATAAATAAAATAGAATCCATAACCACTACCTCTCATGTCAAGTGTATCCATCCATATACCACCTCTAATTGTGTCATATCTATTTGATTTGTTCCCTCCATGAGATCTGCTACCATATGCCGCATTAGTCCTTTCCACCTGTCCATAATTGATTTTTGGTTTTCTGTATCTCTAAAAATATGATAAACTCTAAATAATCACTGCATTGACCTCTACTTGTTTTTCTTGTGCCTAGAAAGTATTTCCTATCACTGAATGATTTTGTCATTATCCAATTTACAACTTCTTATTTCTTCCTTTAAACTTCTCAAAGTATTTACTATGTTAGGAGAGTACTCATATCCATGTTTCTCATATGATCTATAAGGATAATCAAGTGAATTGTAATCCACCATTTTTCTTATCATATATGATATTGTAATTGTTAATTTACCATGTCAGAAAAACAAATATTAATTTAATCAACATTCCTCTGTGAGTCAGGGGAGGTATTGTCATCTGCAAATTAACCATATTAGTTTATTATTATTATATATATATATTTTATTTATTAGTATCAGATATCACCCAAATAGAATAGAAAACCACTCTGATACCACCCTATAACCATCCCCTCCCACACTTATCCTATTTTACAAGCTTGCCAAGGTAAACATGAGACAAAGAGTTACTATGACATGACCTAACCTCCAAGCTTCAGTTATGAAATTTTGGCTGACAAATGACTTCTCACAAACAACACTCAAGGCTACAGGACACTTAGGGACCAAAGGCCCACCTAGGGTGACTAGACCCTAATCTAGTGTTTCTTTTCTCACATATTATGCCCCAACTACATGTAAAACAAGGCAAGATTGCAGTTATAGGGCTCCAACAATATGCATAACATTGCTTCCATGTTGTTATAGTGCAAAATCTCTACTTTAGAGGGCGTGGTCCTGAGATCTAAGCCACAATTATAGGTGAGCCTCCAAACCACTACCCAGAACTGTCTAGGACTTTCCAAAATCATAATATACATGAAACAAAGCTAAACCTTCAAACTTGAGTTGGGAATTTGACCTAGCACTCCTAGAACACACTAGACATTTTTTCAAACACATGGAAAACAAGTAAGCTACAGGTCATGAATGCATATCTGATCAGAAAAGTTTTAGATTCATATGAGAGTCACTCAAGAGGCTCTACACCCACTCCACATAACTACAACAATGCTTATTAGTCCATATATTCATCAACCACTCAATTATTAAACAATTCATGACAAGAGTCGCAAATGGTACACATAATATAACTAGCATATAAACATAAAATAACTAGCATAGAAACCATGGTAACACAACCATAATATCATAATTGTAATACTACAAATGCTCATGGATCACATTAAGGAAGTGTATCATATCAATATAGGAGAATACCAACAACTTCAAGGACTTCCATTTATCACCTGATCATAGATTGGGCTGAACCAAATCTCTCTTTCAACAAATCACCTTGGTGCCATATTACATGCATGGATATGGGATATCATGTAATAAACCAAGACAAAACCAAACTAGGGCTTCCAAAGGCCAAACCACCTCAACCCTCAAGCACAGTTATTCCACCTCGATGATCGGATATCACTAACGGCAACCAGATTGGTCTCTACTGAAGTTGTCCAAGGTTTCAGGAGCTAGTAACTCAACCCACATCCTTCCAAGGCTTGAGATAATTTCTCCAACCTACCGCCAGGGACTAGTAACTCAACCCACTAAGATCTCCAGAGCATTTGTCCCAACATAGGCTCCAAGACTAGTAACTCAACCTATGTTGTTCTATGGATTCCAAAGCATGTATTCCAACCCACCACCATAAGGAGCTTTGAGCACCAATCTGCAAACAACCAAGTGTAAAATCCCACAACACCATGGATATCCAGGAAATAGAAAGACAAGGATAAAACTAATGTCAAACCAGGAAATATTCCATGCCCATGACAACACATAACCAAATAATCACATGCATATACTATGCATCTATAATGGGAAAGGAAATCACACATGCAAATTGTTACCTCCAAAGTAATCTAGTTGTAATCGTTGATCCATATGTTTCCTTATGCTTTCCTTCTTTCCTTTTTATTCTTTCTCCAATCCAAGTGAAACTAGAGTGCTCCAAGCATGCTCCAAGAATGCTCCAAGTTTTCTCTAAGTGTTCAAGAGTGTGAGAGAATGAGAGAAGAGAAGAGAGATCCAAAACTGAACTGAAAAAATGTTAACCAACAAAATTTGTGAACTAATCCTCATAAGCCTTTTTATCATTGAGGCCTCTATTTTCGTCATTTTCCTCTAATTTACCTCTCATGAATATTTGTGTTTCTTCAACTTCTTTTTCTCCTATTTTCATTTATTTCATCAATAAAATTCCAATTATTTCCACTTTTCCTTTGCCAATTCCTTTTCCAATTTCCATAGCCATTAATTAATTACTTGTGATACCCATCACTATGTTTTTCCAAACATTAAGCTTCAAATTGATGTCCCATGACCTTGGTTATGTTTTATATACATGGAAAATCAATCAAGGGTTATTACATATAACAATTGGAATTCTTGGTCACATAAAATGAGGCTATTGGTGTGTGTAGCTCTGATATCCACAATGAGCTCACATCCCATAGAAATAAGTTACCACAATAATATCAATTTCCATTAACAAACAACATAGAAGCTTGGCCTTTTATTCTTGCTCGAGTGAGGTCATACAAATCTCTCCTTGTTCTTATGTACTTTCATCTTCTTATTTCCTTATATACTGTGTAGATTATAGACATGAATGAATTTTGTGTTATGTATGTGAATGTGGTGGGACCGTGGGGTCTGAAACCTTAAGTACTCGCACTTACAATATGCAATTGTATTTAAAATCTTATTAATATAACTCCAAAGTCCTAAGCCTTATAAAATCATTTCCAATGTGACCTTGCACTCAAAACCGAAGGCTTAAGTTACAATTCAAAATCTCATTGATGAAAATTAGACTTAGGGTTTTGTGATTTTCGATGTTGGTATTCGTTGCCACTCCGGTGAGGCTATAGGGGCAGGGTTTTGTCCTTGTTCCTCTGCTCTGTTCTCTAGTTTCAAGAATGCAAAATAGCTTGTGGCTTCAGCCCTCTGGTGGCTATGTTTCTCCTTGCAACCTTTAACCTCGCATTGCGTAACTGTTTTACCTCTGTCATGGCTTTGACCTTGCTGCTTCCAAGATTTTCTACAATTTCATGTATCGCTGGTTAATGTATTTTCTTGGGTTGGTGTTCTGACAGGTTCTTGATCCCTTCTCTAGGCAACTCGGCCTCTACATGACTGGTAAGTTTTCTATCTAATTTTTGCTTTCAATTCTTTCCGAGTTTCCTCTAATCCTTCTACTCCTTCCTTGCAGGGCTTCCTTTTAGAGTTAGCTTATATAATGCCACTATCTGTGTGGGTTGTTTCCCCCTTCTCCCAGATTCTAACCATATTGTGCCATACAGCCTTGATACTAAGAGAGTGACTTCACCTTCATTGTGATGTGAGCTTGCTCAGCTCCTCCAAGGTAAGATGTTCAATTTAATGCTATTCAATTTAATCTTCATGTAGCTTTTCTATCATTTTCAGTTTCTCTAAATGTGGATATAATTCTCTGTATTTGTGGGTTTCTAAGTGTTGTAGCATAGATGGCCTCCGGCTACACCTAGCTTCCTCAACAAGCCTGTGTAGATAGGGTAGGGTCTTACTCTTTTGTTTTTCTCTATTTTGAATTGATGTTGTTTGTTCTATGTTTTTTGTGAGCTTCAGCAGTTAAGAACCCAGATGGGTTTTCGGCCTCCCTTCTTCTGTCTTGATGTAATTTAAATTTTGTTAAGACCCTTATAGGGTTGGGTATTTAGGCCTCTTTCATCTTGCTGTTAGCCTGAATAAGTTGTTTGCTTATCGTGGTTTCTATTGTTCCTAAGACTGTGAGGAAATAAAAATATATACGACTATTTAATTTGTAATTTGGAAATGATATTGTTACATGTGCTTTCTTTCCTCATTCGTCATTCAATTCATTTTGACTGTATTTGGTCCTCGTTTCTGGGTCTGTAATAACTTCTTTTTCAATCTTATTTTAGCATCTAGATGGTTTCATGTCTCTCTAAACTATCATCTTAAATATAGAATGTCTCACACAGAGAAGAAAACAACTTTTATTTTCAAAGTATTAAAGTAACCATTACACACTTGCTTTCTCACAAACAAATTTATCTTCCTTACTACTCTCTCCCTCTGGATGGTAGCCCCTCACTTGGTGGTGTGGCTCAGTTTTAATACCTTGCCTGTAACTCCATACAGTTGAGAAATTGTCATTCAATTTTCAAGAACTAATTAACTAATTAAACTAACTCTACTAACTAATTATTCCTAATTTATTCTTTAACTTTGGAAAAGAAAAATTATGAAGTTGTGTTAGCATTACCTTCAGCCTTCAAGGCAAAAATAAAAATCAAAATGTTCTCATGACCAATCAAAGATAACAAATTCTTAGCTACAACTATAGCCCTTTAATTGGATGCCCCTGCATCAGGCTCCTGAGGTAAATTAATCTCATGGCTCCTACCCATGAGCTCTTCGATAGAGTACTCGACGCCTTGAATTTGTGCAGCATCTAACCAGGAACTATCCTCAATAGGATGGTTCTTCCACTTCACTAGATATTGCAAATATTCTTTTTTTCCACGTCTTCTTGGCTATCTGCATGTCCAGAATCTATTCTATCTCCAAAGGTTGTGCTAAAGGCATATGCTTAATCCATGATTCTTCCTCATCCTGTGTGTCCTGTGTTCGTCTTTCCTAACTATCTTCCACATCAACAACAACATATGGGTACAGATCTGGCACATTAAAAATGGGTGAGATTCTAATTCCCAAAAGTAACTACAACTCGTAAGCGTTTGCAGAAAACTTCCAGAGGATTTTGCAAGGTCCAATTTTCTTCATCTTCAGCTTGTTGTACTCTCCTTTAGGAAACCTTTCTTTGCATAAGTGTGCTAGTAACAGGTCTCTGTTAGGTCCCTATACTACTAGAGTAATCCCTTATTATTATTATTACAACCCGCTTATTATATTTTTTTTCCCATGTAGTCCCCATATTGTTATTATTGTGCCCCATAGAAGCCTGGTATTGTTATTAATGTGCCCTTAGATTATTATTCTTATGTCAGCTCTGATTATATTATGACCCCTTAGACTCCTATATATAGAAAGGAGGCCTTGTCATTCGTATCATCTAAGAATTGTTCATTTTTGTATTGTAAAGGAGGTTTCCCCCTCAAAGAGGCTTATTTCTAATGTGTTTATTTATCTTTTCTATCTTTTTGTGAGATGGTTTCATAACATTTGGTATCAGAGTTGTGGATTCTAGGGTTTTGCTGCTCCAAATAGGTCATTGTGGCATTTTAATTATAACTTTTCCACTATGAAGTTTCAAAAGCAAAGACAAAATCATTTGAGAAGAAATCGGTCTAAACCATGCGCTTGAATTTGAGACCTTATCTCGCTATATTTTCGAAGATATGATATAAGGAAGCTAGGGTTTTTGCAAGCTCCAAAATTTCATCTCAAACAGGGCACCGTGAACTGTTCACTATAATATTTTTTGTATGAAGGTTCAGACTCCAAAACTAAAAACCATTTGAACCAAACTCTTTGAAGCTCGGGTCCGAATTTCAGATCTTGTCTCACTATATTTTCGAAGATATAGTTTGAGATATTTAGGCTTTCTGCAGGCTCCAGAATTACATCCTAAACAGGTGACCTTGGAAAAATCATCATAACTTTCTCTCTGAGGATCAAATTGAAATTTTGTAAGAAGTTTCAGAAAGAGGACAGACTATAGTTTTCTATGTATCAGTTTTAGGGCCTTCGTACAAGTTTTCTCTACTAAACTAGTCTATAATCAGGTCATTGTGGGAGATTTGACATAACGCTTCCTTACAGAATCCAATCTTGATCAAACATTTGGGGTTAGAAAGAGGACTTAGAGGGCTACTACAAGATGAAATTTCATAACTTGGAGATTCGAAATTCTAGAGTTACAATGGTTTCAAGATCGAGCTCCTAAAATCAAGAAAAGGCAATATGAGGAATTTTGATGGCAAGGATCCAATAAATTGGATACTACAGATGGAGAAATATGTTGATCTACATGAGGCGCAACTGTTACAAAAGGTACATATTGCATCTTCATATTTAGAACCAGATCAATTTTTATGGTATAAAGAGTTGTGTTCTCGTAGAGCACTTGTCACTTGATCAATTTTCACAGAAGAAATTATAGCACATTATGAGGATACAAAGAGTAACACCTTCTTTAGCATATTGCTAAATCTCAAACAAAAGGGTTTAATGGTAGAGCACATTGAGGATTTCAAAAAAATGAATATAAGGGTAAATGATATTCTAGAGAAGAAAAGATAGGGAATTTAAAGGATAACATTCAATATGAGGTTCATCTTTGGGAACCTAATTCATTGAGAAGGCATTCAGGTTGGCAAGAAAAATTGAAAGCGAAATTATGGAAACAAGGAATCCCACCACTCATTACTATAATCATGAAAGTGCTCTTTCTCTTATCCTTCCACAACATACAAGGTTTACACCACAACAATTGGAAGAAAAAGGAAAAAAAGGGCTTTGTTACAATTGTGATAAAAAACACACTAAAGGTCATAAGTGTGCTAAGAAGAAATTATTTTACATACATTATGAAGACGAGGAAGAAAAGGATCAAGAAACATCAAAAGAAGAGGATATACACCAGGAACCAACCCGAGAGAAAGAAGAAATGAATCTAACCATATCTTGTAAAGAATTGGAAATAATTACCACTCGTCAAACTCTCAAGATAGAAGGACATATCAAGAAGAAAAAGGTTCAAGAAGTGAAAGATCACATTGAGAAAGAAGAAATGAACCCTAACATATCTCGTAATGCATTTTCCAGAATTACCACTCCTCATACTATCAATGTAGAAGGACATATCAAGAAGAAATATGTTCAAGAAGTGAAAGATCACATCGAGCTTCAAGAAATGAATCTGAGCATATCTTGTAATGCATTGGAAGAAATTACCACTCAAACTCTCAAGATAGAAGGACATATCAAGAAGTGAAAGATCAAATCAAGCATCAACAACAAGTTCTCGAACTTTTAAAGGATAATGCCACTTTGGTGCAAAATGGAATGAAACAAGAGGCAGATCAACATTGCAGTGAAATAACTTTTGATGTAGGTGATTGGGTATTTTATGGCTACATCTCAAGCAATATATTGATGAAAATAAAACGTTGGAAATACTACATGCACTTAAGAAATGGAGACCTTACCTAATGGGAAGACACTTCAAGGTAAAATTGGATCATGATAGTCTGAAATAATTTTTAGAACAAAGATTATCTTTAGAAGAAAAGAAAAAATGGGTTACAAATATGTTGGGTTATGATTTTGAAATCATCTAAAAAAATGGGAAGTCAAATGTTGTTGCAAATACACTCTCAAGAAGGGATGAGGATGTGGAAGCATTTTTTTGTGTTATTTATATTATCCAACTAGATTGGATAAACAAAGCAAGGGATGAATGGAAGAAGGATGAAGAAGTGCCACTACTCATTCAAAAGTTGTAGAAGATCCCAGTTTAAACAATACTGTCAGAACTTGATGAGGGAGGAAAAATCATATTGGAACCTGGAGCAATCATAGAAACAAGAACCCAATAGCTACAAAATCGATCAATTTCAGAGTATCTCATTAAGTGGAATAACTTACTCGCTGATGATTCCACATGGGAGGACAAGAATTTTATACAGAGGCATCAAGAACTACTCAGGCGTCAAGGACAACACTTTTTGAAGGAGAGGGGCATGTTAGGTCCCTATACTACTAGTACAACCCCCTTATTATATTTTTGTGCCCATGTAGTCCCCATATGGTTATTATTGTGCCCCATAGAAGCCCACTATTGTTATTAGTGTGCCCTTAGATTATTATTGTTATGTCAGCTCTGATTATATTATGACCCCTTAGACTCCTATATATAGAAAGGAGTTCTTGTCATTTGTATCATCTAAGAATTGTTCATTTGTGTAATGTAAAGGAGGTTTCCCCCTCGAAGAGGCTAATTTTTAGGGTGTTGATCTATCTTTTCTATATTTTTGTGAGTTGGTTTCATAACAGTCTCCTACCTCAAACTGTACCTGCCATCTTTTGAAATCTGCTTTCTGATTATATTTTTGGTTGATGTCTTATAGCTTCTGTTTGACCTGCTCATGAAGATCACTAATTACTTTTGCGAAATCTTCGACATCAAAACTTCTGCGATTCAGCTGTCCCAAGTCCCTCAACTCAAATATCCCACGTGGGTGTATTCCATAAAGGATTTCGAAAGGGCTTATGCCTGTACTTCTATTGGGTGAGTCGTTATAGGAAAACTCCGCCTATGCAAGCACACGATCCCACTATTTGGAATTCTCACCAACCAGACTCCTCAGTAAATTCCCTAGACTCCAGTTCACAACTTCATTTTTCCCATATGTTTTTGGGTGATAAGCTAAGCTAAAATTGAGTTTATCGTCTCACTTTTTCCACAATGTTCACCAAAAATGGCCTGTGAACTTCACATCCCTGTCCGAGATAATCGATTTCGATAATCCATGTAATCTGACTATTTCTGAGAAGAATAGTTGCACTACATGTGTGGCATCACTTTCCTTCCGACATCGAATGAAATGTGCCATCTTGGTGAAATGGTCCACCACCACCATGATGGAATCGTAACCCCACTGTGTCTTTGGCAGGCCCAAAACAAAGTCCAAACTGGCTAAGTCCCAAGGTCTGCTTGGAATAAGTAAGGGTGTATACAACCCTGTGTTTTGACTATGTCCTTTTGCATGCTGACAAATCTTACATCTACTTACAAATCTCTTTGCATCCCTTCACATCCTCGGCCAATAGTAGAAATGAATCAGCTATTCCAAACTCTTATCAACACCAAAATTTCCAGCCAAACCACCACTGTGTTTTTCCTGAATCAAGTTCTCTCGCATAGAACACTCTGGAGCACATAATTTTCCTCATTTGAACATCAATCCTTCCTGTAAGTTATAGTCCAACCATGCACTATTATCCCTCAATAGTGGATTTTGGCAAGCTTCACAAGCTTCCTTAAAATCTGTATCCGTCCCGTACAAATCCCTAAGGTGCTCAAATCCCAAAAATTGTATTGTGCTCTCATGCAAGATCAAACTTATACTTAATGCATCTACCACCTTATTAGATTGAACACTGATGTGTTTCAAACAAATGTGAATCTCTGCAAATACTCCACCCATTTTGTGTTCTTATGATTCATCTTGTGTTGTTGCATAATGTACTATAGCACTAAATTGTCTAAAAATAAGACAAATTCATTAGCTAATAAACAATGTCGCCAATGCTTCAATGCCTAGATGACTGCATAAAATTCCTTACCATAAGACGTGTACTTTTGCCTGCTCTCATTCATCTTTTCACTAAAATATGCTATCGACTTATCTTCTTGACTAAGCACTGCACCAATGGTTGTCCCATTAGCATCACAATGAACTTGAAAACGTTTATTGAAATCTAGTAGCTTCAAGACTATTTGTTCAGTAATATTTTTTTTCAAAAATTGAAAGCTCTTTTTGGAAAATTATTTCCAATAAAAAGGTTGATTTTCCTTCTTAATGGTATCCACCATAGGTGCACAAATACCACTGAAATTTTTAATAAATTTTCGATATAAACTCGCCAATCCATGAAAACTTTGCACCTCAAATAGATGTTTAAGAGAAGGCTAGCTAGCTATAACTGCAGTCTTCTTTGGGTCCATCTTCGATTCATTTTTAGAGATTACAAATCCTAGATAAATCAGTTCTTTCTTGGAAAAAGAACACTTTTTAAGATTTATCAGCAATTCATTTTGCTGTAATTTTTCTAGTACATACCTGACATGTCGAAAATGCTCCTCCCTGGTCTTGTTGAATATAAGTATATCATCTAGATATGCGATCACAAATTTTCCTATGAATTCCTTCAACATATCATTCATGAAGCACATGAATGTGTTGGAAGCATTACTCAGCCCAAATGGCATAACTAGCCATTCATACAAGCCTTCATTGGTCTTGAAAACCATCTTCCACTAATCACCTTCTCTAATCCTGATATGGTGATAACTGCTCTTCAAATCTATCTTTGAAAAGTATTCTACCTCACTTAAACAATCCATCATATCATCCATTCGAGGTAAATGAAACTGATACCTGATGGTGATTTTATTGATCACTCTGGAATCAGTACACATTCGCCATTCTCCTCCTTTCTTGGGGGATAAAATAGTCGGAACCGAACAAGGTTTCATACTTTCTTGAATCAATCCCTTATCCAACAAATCCTGTACTTGTTTTATAATTTCCTCATTATCCTTTGGACTCATTTGGTAAGTAGCCTTGTTTGGTAAACTAGCTCCCGGAATGAAATCAATGTGGTGAATGATGCTTCACTTGGGCGACAACTTATCAGGTAGATCATCTACCACAATATCACTAAATTCCTGCAACATATCCTGTATCTCCACATGTACTTCAGTAATTTCAGTATGCAGTAATACTACTCTTAGTCTTCACACGATGGCATAGTTCACCTCATTACTTCCAACTTGTCATAGAAATTCCTTTCTGCCTATCAACAGGGTCTTAGTTCTACTAGCTTCCGTATCTTTTCCTTCCTTTATGGGCATGAGTGTATGCTTTACTCCATCTTTAACAAACATGTAGCAATTATTTTCCCTATCATGGGCGGCCTTTCTATCATACTGCCACAGTCTGCCCAGCAGAATATGGCATACAACATCCATAGGCATAATATCACACATCACTTTGTCCTTATACTTGCCAATGTGGAACTCCGCCTCACACTGCTCATCAACCAGCAACTAGTGTCCTTTCTGTAGCCAAGACACCTTATATGGCATTGGGTGTTTGAACCTCTTCAACCCAAACTTTTCCACCATCTCAGTGGCTACCAAGTTATCGGTGCTTCCACTATCGATAATCAACTTGCAGCATTTTCCATGTGACTTGCACATAGTATGGAATAATTATTTTCACTGTGTCGTGTCAATCACTTCCTTAGCTTTCTTCAGAAGAACCTTCTTCAACACCAAGGCTTCACCTGTTTCAGGGGCATCCTCCACCTCTTATGGTATTGCCTCTGCTGCTTTAGGTTGATCAACGTATGCTCCCCTCTGTCCAGCTTGTTTGTTTCTAGGAGATTCAAAAGACCTATGCCCCCATTTATGACACTTGCAACGGTGATAGGCATTTCCCCTACCTCTTCCATTACCTCTTCCTCATTGGTATGACCTTCCTGCTCTAGTGTTACCTTCCCTCTCAGTCTGTCTCGAAGTTTTTGAACTGTTGCGCTCTTCATTGTTGTTCGAAGTCCTACCTCTGCCAAAGGACTATCCTTTTCCTCTATTGGAACCGCATCCTCTCTTTGCATTCTTCCTCCTGGTAATCTTTTCTTCCTCCTTCAAAGCACATTTATATGCCTCCTCAGTAGTTCTAGGAGAAAGAATGTTGATTTTGTCTAGGATTTCCATCCGTAGACCATTTACAAACCTTGCTATCTTTTCATGGATATAACATATCCCCCCCTTAGGTTCACTTTATAAAATTGTTCAGCGTATTCTCTTACAGTCATCATTCTCTGTCTTAAATTTTGCACCTGACTGTAAAGGGCAATTTAATAATCTTTAGGCAGAAATTTATTCTTCATCTTTGAAATCATCCTGTCCTATTTCTTGATCAAGGGTTTGTTTAATATTCTTCTTTTTTCCTACACACTGTCCCACCATAGTGCTCCATGTCCTTTCAATTTGGTGATAGCAAACCTGATCTTCTTGCCTTCACTAATTTCTTCATATTCAAAATACTTATCTAGTTCACTTATCAAGTCCAAAAATGCATCTGTGGACAAACTGCCAACATAATTAGAAAGCTTTGGTTTTGGCTTGCTACTAGCCAGCAAAACTGATCTCAACAGTTTAATCTCTCGTCCCTCTTCATCTGACCCATCCGTCATGGCTGCATTTTCTTCCTCACCATCATCCCACCTACTGGATCTATGTGCCTTCCTTCTTCCATTGCTGCCAAATGTTTAGTCAAGGTCCTAATCTCTTCTTGTAGCCCTTCATCTGCTACTGTTATGATGGCTCTACCTTGAACTCTTCTACCTACCTCCATCTTTATTGAGAAAAAGGAACAAACCTACTCTGATACCACAATTGGTGGGACCATGGGGTGTGAAACCTTAAGTAGTCGCACTCACAATATGCAATGGTATTTAAAATCTTATTAATATAACTCTGAAGGCCTAAGCCTTATTAAATCATTTCCAATGTGACCTTACACTCAAAACCAAAGGCTTAAGTTACAATTCAAAAATTCATTGATGAAAATTAGACTTATGGTTTTGTGATTTTCGATGTTGGTATTTGTTGCCACTCTGGTGAGGCTATGGGGGAAGGGTTTCATCCTTATGCTGCTACTCTCTTCTCTAGTTTCAAGAACGCAAAATAGCTTGTGGCTTCAGCCCTCTGGTGGCTACATTGCTCCTTGCAACCTTTAACCTCGCATTTGGTAACTGTTTTACTTCTGCCATGGATTTGACCTTGTTGCTTTCAAGTCGTTTTGCAATTTCATGTATCTGCTAGTTAATGTATTTTCTTGGGTCGGTGTTCTGAGAAGTTCATGGTCCTTTCTCCAGGCAACTCGGCCTTTACATGACTGGTAAGTTTTCTGTCTGATTTTTGCTTTCAATTCCTTTCGAGTTTCCTCTAACCCTTCTACCCCTTCCTCGCAGGGATTTCTTTTAGCGTTAGCTTCTATAATGTCACTATCTACGTGGGTTGGTTTCCCCTCCTCCCAACTTCTAACCCTACTGTGCCATACAACCTTGGTACTGAGACAGTGACTTCACCTTTGCTATGACGTGAGCTTGCTCGACTCCTCCAAGGTAATTTGTTCAATTTAATGTTGTTCAATTTAATCTTCGTGTAGTTTTGATATCATTTTTAGTTTCTTGAGACATGGATCTAATTCTCTGTCTTTGTGCTTTTACAAGTGTTGTAGCTTAGATTCCCTCCAGTTACGCCTAGATTCTTTAGCAACCCTTTGTAGATACAGTAGGGTCTTACCCTTTTATTTTTCTCTGTTTTGAATTGATGTTGGTTGTTTTGTGTTGTTTGTGAGCTTCAACAGTTAAGAACCCAGATGGGTTTTTGGCCTCCCTTCTTCTAGCTTGATGTAATTTAAATTTTGATAAAACCCTTATAGGGTTGGGTATTTAGGCCTCTTTCATCTTGTTGTTAGCCTAAATATGTTGTTCACTTATCATGTTTTCTATTGTTCCTGAGACTGTGACGAAATAAAAAGATATAGGGCTATTTAATTTGTAATTTACAAATTATATTGTTACCTGTGCTTGCTTTCCTCATTCATTGTTCAATTTATTTTTATTGTATTTGGTCCTCGCTTTTGGGTCTGTAACAACTTATTTTTCAATATTGTTTCAACATCTAGATCATTTCAGCTCCCTCTAAACTATCATCTTAAATGGAGAATGTCTCAGACAAGGAAGTAACAACTTTTATTTTTAAAGTATAAAACTAACCATTACACAGTTGCTTTCTCACAAACAAATTTATCTTCCTGACTACTCTCTCCCTCTAGATGGTAGCCCCTCACTTGGTGGTCTGGCTCAATTTTAATACCTGGATGTAACTCCATACAGTTGAGAAACTGTCATTTAGTTTTCCTTAACTAATTAACTAATTAAACTAACTCTACTAACTAATTATTCCTAGTTTATTCTTTAACTTTGGAAAACAAAAATTACAAGGTTGTGTTAGCCCGATCGTTAGCCTTCAAGGCAAAAATTAAAATTAAAATGTTCTCATGACCAATCAAAGATAAAAAATGCTTAGCTATAGTTGTAGACCTTCAATTGGGTGCCCCTCCATCAGAATACCTTCTTTATATAGTCATCAAAGGAGCCGAAAGGGAGCTAGGAGGTCGAGTCGGCTTGACTTTAGGAGGGACAACTTGGCCAACATGGAGATACAAATATAATATTAAAATTTGATTTTCCTTTTTCTTTTAAATTTCCAAATGGGAAGATAAAAACCGTTTTCTTTTTATTCAAAAAATAATTATTCTAGCATGTGTAGAATTTTCTCTACAAATAAGCTAGCTCATTGATATCATGTAGAAATTTCACCTGCAAATCAAACTGATAAATGCAATGTACTAAAGCATAATACTAGATCTACATCTACCATAAACTTTGTGGAAGTTAATCAACCATGAGCAACGTCAAGCATGAACTCATATAACTGATAAGAAGGAATCAATCACACATAACACAAAAGAATTTATACGGGAAAAGCACTAGCCTAAAACCCCATCTCTGTATTATCAATTAAGTGGAAATCGTCAACAACATACAAAAGGAATCAACTCAAAAGCTATCTTTCTCTCTCTGTACTCTAATGATGTAGCTCATGGACTACCTAGCCCTGTATATAAAGGTTGCATCTCAGGTTCAGGCTCCTATTTCCTTACGTAGTTTTGATTGTGATCCAATTACAAAACACATGTAAATGGGCCTGATCATACCTGTTGTCACCTCAGGTCCAACTACGCAGTCATAGAAGAAAGAAGCTTCCTTCCCCATGCAAGGAATACTTACAAGAAATATCCTAGCATCTAATAGTACACTGTCCCACTTCTGATCTCAGCTAGGTCTCTGTCTGAACTTCCATGCATCAGTTATCCATGAGAGAATACTCAGTTATATAAAAATAATAGTTTTCACATGGATGCAAGCATCAACAAACTATATCTCATTAATTTAACAACTTGTTAGATTAATATAACTGGACTTGACTAAGTTAAAGTAAGTCAGTTGATCCTCTCAATATAGAACTCATCCTTAATTCCTCAATCAGTGGAGGAAATCAAGGACACATTCCCCAATTAGTGGAGAAATAATTGCATGTTCTCACAAAGGCTTCAAGTTTTCTTTTCCTTAACTAATTAACTCATGGAGAATTAATTAATTAATATTCCAAACTACTGGTAAGACCAAATTTGAATTTACTTCCTATAGATAGACCAGGTACTACTATAAATAGGAAGGGACCCATAAATTCTATTTTTAGAAAATGTTATTTTTAGCAGTTTCACCTCTCACCCAAGGTGGCCAAAATTCTCATTGGCCAAACTGATATTTTTAGAAGTGTTATTTTTTAGCAATTCTATTTTTAGCACTTCCTAAATTTGGCATTTCTTGTTGCACACTTTTCAACAGTCCCTTTCAACAAGAAAGGCTTCCTCTCGAACCCGATCCTGTAACTCTAGAATGTTCTGCATGCAACACATCTACCAAGTGCGGTTGCTCTAGCAACACTCGGAAAAAAAAAACTCCCAACTAACCTCTCTATTGGGCTAGAAACATACTCTGATGTTGAATCTCTTCCTGCTACTAACAAGTGCTCCCTCTCTAACCTCTGCGCTACTGCAACATCTCCATGCATCTCGCATTGTTGCACCCTTCTCTGTGATACACTGCACTGTGCAACACACTTGTGCCTCTCGCATTGTTGTAGCCAGCACGCTCTGCACTGTCCTAGGATTCCCTGCATTGTAGCTCTCTCTACCACTCCATCTGCATCTGTCTCTACCTAATAAGTCAGTTCCTGCTACTCCACATCGGGGCTCCCGTAGCTAGGTCTCATCCAAGAGGTTGGGTACCTCAAGGATCCTACCCCTCCTCCTTGGGATGATCACTCTATATTTCCCCACCTCCTACCTCAAGGTATGGCTGCATGTGATACCTCTGCCCACCTAGATCGATGTTTCCCCTACTGAAGGTCTCTGCATGAGTAGATGTCTCTACTCGATCTCCACTCAGCTTCCCCTGTTGTGGCTGCTCCACAACGTCCTGAAGCTGCTGCACTAATCCTGTCTCTTCCACAATCGTCTAAGACTTCTTCTGGCACTGCATGTTGAGAGGTAACATACCCTCCCTCTTAACCACCAAGTCTCCATCAGTTGCCTTGCTACTCAAGGCTTTGCATGTGTCTTGAACCTTAAGAGCATATAGGTTCTTGACCGGTGA
Organism: Pinus taeda; assembly: GCA_000404065.3. Classification (NCBI taxonomy): domain Eukaryota; kingdom Viridiplantae; phylum Streptophyta; class Pinopsida; order Pinales; family Pinaceae; genus Pinus; species Pinus taeda. Next base: position 81,876 of record APFE031181034.1, on the reverse strand, counting down.
ACCAATTTTTTTCACTTGTCTAGTGATGATGTGTCTAAGGAAAACCTTTCCCTTACTAAAGACTGCATCATAGCCTCTATCTTCCAACATCATGATCAACACAAAGTTTCTTTCTAGTCCTGGTACATACTTTCCATCGGTCATGGTAAGGAAAGCTTCTTGCTCCCTCTGAAAAATAACCATGCCTACACCTGAGATACTATACTTCTCATCATTACCCATTGCTATGAGTATCTAGAGACATTTCTCCTCGAAAGTACTAAACAAACTCTTGTCATCGGTTATGTGGAAAGAAGATCCATTGTCAAGAAACCAAACACTTCCCACCATGGATGAAACCATGCATGCGAAGAGTGTGAAATCCAACTCGAACTGTGAAGCAAGTGCCTCACTTTCAGATCCTTCCCCGGATCCCTTCTTGGATTTCCTCTATGGACAATTTGCAGCATAATGGCCCACCTCATGACAGCGAAAGCATCACACTTTTGATTTTTCAACCTTCTTCCCACCATTGGAAGAATTGGATTCAGAAAGAGAAACCTTCTCCTTCCCCTTCTTTGTCTTACTCGCTAAAGCACAGTTCTCCTCATCCTCCATGGATGAAGAACTGTCTCTGGTGCTCCGTCTGATCTCCTCCTGTATCAAATCTGACCATAGTCATTCCCAATCTGGCAGTTTCTCCCTTCCATTAACTGAGTCCTGGTAGCTATGCCATCTCTTAGGAAGGCCAAGGAGTGTTAGACTCACCATATCATCATCATCTGTCACGACACCTACACTTGCAAGCTCATCCGTGCATGTAATGAGCTTGGTTAGATACATATAGATTGTCTCATCCTTTTCACACTTTATCTTTTGAAGTTTGTCCTTCAGTGCCAACTTCCTCTAATCACTACTATTCTGATATAAATCTTTCAATGTTTTCCACATTGCAAACAAAGTCTCATTCCCATGGAGGCTCGAGACAATGTGATCTCGCACTCCCTTCAAGAGGATTCTTCTAGCTCTAGCCACACACTTCTTCCATTCTGCCAGTTGAGTAGAATCAATCGGCTTTTGGACTTCTTGATCAATGAAGTCCTTAAGGCCATTATCTTCTAATACTGCCTCCATGCGATCCTTCCAAGCTATATAATTCGAACTGCCATCAAGGGCATATTCGAGTCTCAAACCATAGAACGCCATCGGTGAAATAGATGTGATAAGAACTCAATTCAATATTCAGAAACCACAAACTTCTTCCTTCCTATATATTGTTTTTCCTTGATCACCTGTGCTCTGATACCATGTAGAATTTTCTCTACAAATCAGCTACCTCACTGATATCATGTAGAAATTTCACCTACAGATCAAACTGATATATGCAATGTACTAAAGCATAATACTAGATCTACATCTACCATAAACTTTGCGGAAGCTAATCAACCATGAGAAACATCAAGCATGAACACATATAACTGATAAGAAGGAATCAATCACACATAACATAGAATAATTTATCTGGGAAAAGCACCAGCCTAAAACCCCATCTATGTATTATCAATCAAGTGGAAATCCTCGACAACATACAAAAAGAATCAGCTCAAAAGCTATCCAGCTCTCTTTTACTCTAATGATGTAGCTCATGGACTACCTAGCCTTGTATATAAAAGTTGCACCTTAGGTCCAAGCTCCTATTTCCTTGCACAGTTTTGATTGGGGTCTAATTACAAAACACATGTAAATTGGCCTAATCATACTTACTGTCACCTCAGGTCCAACTACGCAGTCATAGAAGGAAGAAGCTTCCTTCCCCATGCAAGGAATACTTACTAGAAATATCCTAGCATCTGATAGTACACTGTCCGACATATGATCTCAACTAGGTCTTTGTCTAAACTTCCATGCATCCGTTATCCATGAGAGAATACTCTGTTATCTAAAAATAATAGTTGTCACATGCATGCAAGCATCAAAAAACTATATCTAATTATTTTAACAACTTTTTAAATTAATCTAACTAGACTTGACTAAGTTAAACTAAGTCAACTGATTCTCTCAATATAGAACTTATCCTTAATTCCTCAATCAGTGGATAAAATCAAGGACACATTCCCCAATTAGTGGAGAAATAATTGCATGTTCTCACAAAGACTTAAATTTTGCTTTTCCTTAACTAATTAACTCATGGAGAATTAATTAATTAATATTCCAAATAGCTGGTAAGACCAAATTCGAATTTACTTCCTACAGATAGACCAGGGACCGCTATAAATAGGAAGGGACCCATAAATGCTATTTTTAGAAGATGCTATTTTTATCAGTTTCACCTCTCACCCAAGGTGGCCAAAATGCTTATTTGCCAAAATGATATTTTTAGAAGTGTTATTTTTTAGCGGTTCTATTTTTAGAACTTCCTAAATTTAGCATTTCTTGTTGCATTATTTTCAACAGCATGATGAAAATGCCTTAGAATAATAAAATTAATATAGATTATGAAGACCAGACCTAGTTACAAATTCCACCAAACGAGCCATTGATTATTAGTTTCCATATCAATTGTTTATGTCAGTTCGCAATGTTTCTTTTCTATTAGTGGAATTTCTTCTTGCTTTATTCACTTCATCTCAATGTTAAGCAAGGACACATTGGATGGATTGTAGGCACAACCAAATAGGTACCTCTTAGATCTATTTACATCAAGTGAGGGAATTTTAGGAAGTGTGGATGAAGATCAAATATCTAGTACATCTAATGGACAGAGATCAACTAGAGGTCAGAAGATCATAAAAAAATTCCATAGACGCATGGAATTTTTTATTACTGAAGGGGTGTCATGTTCTTATGATTTTGAGAGCATAAGCGCCATTGATTTTCCATTGAGGTGCCAAAATCTAGTTAAAATATGGGTACCCAAGGACCTTCCTCAAGTAAACATAGTTTTTTGTCTCAATGAGAGGATATATCACATTATACTTCATCATCGCTACATTTTTTGGGGATATTTTCCATGGACAACATAAAGGTTTCTTACAATGGATTAACTAAATTGATGGATTATTTCCAACCCTATCACAATTATAGAGATTGTCTGCGACTAGTCCAATATATGCTAAATATGTAAAGATACTGATTCGTTGCAAATTATATGTGGCTAAGATACAATGATAAAATTAAAGGAGTATCTATCTATATTGACGAAATGCCAAAAGCATCGAGAAATATTGTAGGGTTTATAAACAATACTCAACCTGAGACAACAAATAAGCAACCTAATTGCATAGTTGAGGAATGTGAAGGAAACTGTGTATACATATCCACAATAATATCAATAGCTTCAACAGAAGAGTTGTTGAACAATTAAAACTTGAATTGAATAGATACAAACATTGTCATTATGGGGGTGGTACGTAACCTTTCATTAATGATTCTTATATGCCATGTTTAAAAATAGAATAATGCATAAATAAGAAGAACTAGCATGGTTAGTTAGGAAAATAAATACTAAAATTTTCAAATTAACTCAACTTTTTTCTATTTTTTCTTGTTTCATAATCCCATACATGCAAGTCCTTTGCCATAAAAACTTGGTTTTGAAAATGTGATAATTACTATATGCATACTATATGACTAATCCTTTATTCATCATTTTTGTATGCATTTATATGTCCATCAATTAAATTTTTATGTGGATACCTATTTTGTAACATTGTTTTAATATATTTCGTTGCTCTAATTATATTATTATGTGGCAAATTGATCTGCCCGGAAAAGAACCTAAACAGTTAGAAGTAAACAAATAACAATTTTGCTTTACAATTAATGTGAAATTTTGATTATTTGTTTATATAATTGCAATAATCACTTTTATTTTATTTAAATATTTAGTTTGAGCCCCATGATGATGATTTTCTTAATGAGGAAGACTTATGGTCATCCACGAACCTTAAGGTGACAATAAGAAAGTGTGTGAAGAAAGTGAACAAACAGATTATGGAGTTGATTTAGAAGAGGGATGCCAATCCTTCAATCAAGGCTAGGATCAAGAAATCAAGAAGAGATCTCCATTCATATGAGGTAATAACAATATTTTAAAGTGGTTTTTTATGTCATACTTTGATTCTAGGAGGTTTTTTTTTTTTTTTTTTACATTATTTAATAGAAAAAGTATTTTCTTTCCTATGTAGAGTTATTTGGGGAACTTTTCCCCAAGCAACAATCGATTGATCCTCTGCTTAGTGTTGGTACTAGTGGAATTGACAAGACATGACATGAGCATATGGCTAGCACCAACACCCAACATATATTTACGAGGCAACTATTCACTACTCATGCTCCTAGTATTGACATTAGGTCCACACCATTGGTTGTGATCCATGAGAACATGACCCCTAAGCCAAAAATGCAACCAAGCTCTTGATCATGGGGTGACAGGGGTAACCCTAGTACTGATGACATTATGGGTTAATTTCCTAGAGGATCATGTGTTAAGAGCACAAAGAAAACTGACTACATATTTTTGGTGAATGACAAAGGACTTTCAATAAAAACACCAAAAAATCCTGGTATTTTTTAATGTTTTAACTATTTCATGTTTTTCAACAAAAACATAAGTCATCGAAATTCTTAATTCCAAACTAAAGATTGTATCTTTTTGCATGTAAGTAAAAACTTGTTGTATACAAAAAAGGACAACAAAGTGTTATATATTTTTTGGCCCACAATACATAAAATATGGACTTTCCAAAATTCCAACCTTAAAAAAGAGGTTCTAGACAACCTTGAAGATCTATTTGGGGTAGATACCTTCAATAAAATCGAGGTCACCACAACAATAAGAAAATAGTTAAAATATTTACAGGACCAGTATAGGAAAAAATTTATAGATAATCGTAGGTATGAGTGCACTCCCATTATCCCTGAGATGGAATGGAGGGAATCATCGAGGATGCAAAGTGGAAGCATAAGAGAAAACAAGGAAAAAAGCCACCTAGTCAAGCAAGGTATAGATTACCTCTTGAAGTCAATACTTTAATTTTATTTATTTTTGAATAAAATTGCAGTATACAACATACTTGTAACTTTTCATAGGCTCGCCAACACTTCCAAGGAAACCAAGGCAAGGCTTGAGAAGCATGGGTAGCACAAAGCAAGCCAAAGCGGCTATCTAGAGCTACAAGCATGAATTGTAAGTACCCAAAACTTCTTAACAATATTATTTGTTATATTTCCTTCCAACCTTCTTTTAATTACACTAAAAAATAACAAAAATCAACATTCTTATGCAATATAGGGTGATGCATTTGGAATTGGGGCCATAAAGAAAGACCTCGAGATTGGTATCAATTTTGGATTTAAAGGTGTAGTTGAACACCTAAAAAACATGGGGTGAACTCAATGATTCAGTTTGAAGGAAAAGGTAAATCAAAATCAATCCACATTAACCTTTCATTATTTATAAAATACAATCATTTTTTATATAAATCTAGTGTGTAGCTTTTAACAATCTAAACTGTCAAACATAAACGATACTAACTACCTTTTTTTGAGGTAACAAAAAATCATCCAATTTTGGAATGTGTTGATTCTAAATACACTTTTCTTTCTAGCAATTTTTTGACACTTTAAATTATCCTATGTATCAAGTATAACATTATTTGTAAAATTTTAGTGATTTTATTGTTGATTTTGAATAGTGTTGATGCAACATCAACCCCTTTATTTAGAGGGATTATTTTTGACACTTTAATTTTTTTATATCCTAAGTATGCACATTTTTTTTAAATGTTGATTATTTAACCATTTTTCAAGTTGTTTTATTCTTGTTCTTGTTTTTCATCCTAAGATGTTTGTTTTTTAAAGGTTTTCCAAGCACGTGTTTTTTGTTTTTCTTTGCAATGTTTTTTTATAATGAAGTATTTTATTTTTTTGAGGCTAGGATTTTTATATAAAAAGTAATAACAACAATTTTTTGAGGCTAGAATTTTTATATATTATATATCGTTAATTAATAATTTCAATACAAAAAATAATTATCACTGAAAAATAATAATTTTAAACACAATGACAAAAAATACACATTTTGCATATAGGTATAGTTAAAAAAAATACTTATTTCATGACCTTTTGTCTAAAGATGACATGTTAAACAAAAACAAATTATGAAAAAAATTGAATAAAAGAAGTTAGAAAAATAGCAAATACTATGAAACTTTTAAGATTTTTATATCCAAAGATGATGATATTTGATGTTTTTTTTTTTGCCAAAAAATGATTTGGATAAAACTTTAAGTAAAAATAACAAAACAAATGTTTAATAAAAAGCATTCAGCTAAAAATAATAATAATAATAATAATAAAAACTTAAGAATAAAACAAAAAAAAAAAACATTGAGTCCATGGGGTCTTGGATAGACAGTGATCGGTACTCTATTAAACACTCCTTGATTTGAAGTCACGATTCAATTTCTTGCCTCAATCGGGTGATATTATTAGACATGATGGAAAATAGTCCCATAAGGTTAAAAAAACTATACTAAATTAAAAAATCAATCAATATATTATATATAATTATAATATATAATATTATATATAATAAATATAAACATAGAAAAATAAAAATACATTAAAAATGCATTAAAATTAATTAAATAAATAAATAAATAAATAAATGTGGCTCCATGGGCCCTAGGTGGAGGGGAGCTGCATGCAACTCCTCTCCCCACCTAATCCCACCACCCCATGGGTACTAGGCGTGTAGTGAAGTAAAATTATGAGTGCGGACGCAAACAATTCCTCTAGCCCGGTAATGGGTCTAGCCACAACCGATACATTCTATGGAAGTTTCCTTAGGTTAGAACCAATTAAGAGAGCCTACCTCTTAGTACGCTTATCCCATTTGATGATGACCTTGCTTGCTCGCTCCAGCTATCTCTCGTTTTCCTTCTTGAAACACCTAAAACAAGTAAACAGCAACAAACAACAACCGTGATAATAGACAAATTGTAATTCAACGTACTCAACAAGTCAAGAAACTTTAAGCCATAAACACATGCGATGACACATTATGTAGGAAATCAATCGGTAGTTGCATATATATTAAATCAAGAAGAGATTACAACCATTGTCTTGACATTGCTATTCTCCTCCGACAAAAACCGGCTTCCCACACACTTCCTTTAGCATTCCATGATGGCCTCAACAATGATATTTTTAAGGCTCTTCCCTTTAGGCATCACACTAAACAAAATTCGCACTTCTCCCTCACACAACTAGAGAGCTACGACTATGAATAGCTTGTTTCTTACTCCAAACTTAATTAGCACTAGCACACCAACATTAACACTTCAACACTAACACCAGCTTGTGCTTGGGAAAAATGGAGGTTTATAGCATGAATGGATGGGAGATGGTTCCTCTTCTCATGGGAGAAGGTCTTATCACTTGGGGTACTTCCATCATTATAGGGGAAAGCAGCCCCAACTGACATCCTCAACTCCATCTGGCCAAACCATTTACCATACTTCTGTTACGAAGCTTCTAAAGCTAGAAGCTTCGGCTCCTTATTTAAAAAATTTCCATAAGAGGATCAACGTGACTCGAACAAAGCTTATTCACTCCAGTCAGCGTTAGGAATAGTGTTAATCCTTGAATATCAGTGCGAGGAGGAAAAGGGTCATAGCACTGGTCTTGTAAACTGGGAAAAACAAAAGATTTTGGGAAAATGGTGCAAAAGGGAATTGTTCTGCTCATGAAGAGGGACAGAATGGGAGTTTCTTCATGAAGGGAAAGCATGTAGGATTCAATGTAGAGGTATTCCAAGATCAAGGAATGGGGAGTATGAGGACGGTGACAAAATGTTGTGTAACAAGGCGACGCAAATAAGATTCTCAAAATTGGGTTTTCCGTGCTGAGGGCCTATATGATCGCGAATTTTAATTTTTTGTTTTTAATTTTTTTTATGTTTTTATATTTTTATTTTTTTTTCTAATTGTTTTTTATTCGTTTTTTAATGTTTTATTTTGTTTTTTTAAAGGTTTTTGTTTTTATTTTTTTTAATTATTTAAAAATATATATTTAAAAAAGAAAAGAAAAAATAAAAATTAATGATTTTATTTTATTTTATTTCTTTAATTCTTTTTAATGTTTTAAATTTATTTTTTAATGTTTTCTTTATTTATTTTTATAGATTATTTATTTAATAATTGTTTTTATTTTGTTTTCTTAATTATATAATAATTTTATTTTTTTTTACTGTTTTTTTTTGTTAATTTTTTTTGTCTTAAATTATGTTTTTTTAGAGACACATTCACTTCGATGGGAGTAATGTCAACCTTTTCTTAAGGGATTTAGAAAGGGATTTAGGATCCCTGACTTATAATAACAATACTGATCAAATATATTACTATTTTATTACTACCTTTTCCACTACCATTAGCAAGTTCTCTAAGTTCTCTAATGAGACTTTGTGTAAGAAAAATAATAGAACTTCCAATCCTTGGTATGACAAAGGTTATAAAATTGCCAAGAAAGTGATCAGAGACACTCCTATTGAAATCATTAAGCTTCGGAATATATGTATATACAAATCTCTAATCGAGAGGAAGAAGAGGTCATCTACCAATAAGAGACAGGAGCATCTTCTCCACCTTTCTAAAGTTGCGCCCAGATAGTGTTGGTCGAATGTTTTTTCACATAAAACTAAAGATAATCATTCTATCCCCTTAGTAAATTGGGACAACTATCTGAAGAAGTTGTATGACTCTGCGGACACCATGGGAACCATGTTAAACACTCATATTAAGGAATATATATTTTCTCAGGAAGACATTGAGTCTGGGATTAATAAGCTCGCTAATGGGAAAGCTAAAGATATTGAAGGATACTAAGTTGAGATCTTTAAACTAAGAAGATCTATCATCATTCCTCACCTCCACAAGCTTATCAATTTTGCGGTAAAGCATGGCTTCCCTAAGCTTTGGGCGCAAGTCTTATTGTGCCTATCTTTAAAAATGGGGACAAAAGTGTTCCCTCTAGCTACGGGACCATTATGATCAGCCACATCCTAGCCAAGCTATATGGGCTCATTGTGGAAAAGAAGCTTAGCCTTTAGCTTGAAAAACATGGTAAAAGAGCTTTAAAAGGGAAAATTGGTTTTAGGAGACATCACTCGACTATCGACCACCTTATCACTCTGAGGATCATTGTAGAGGAATGTCACAATAGTAAAGTTTATCTCTTTTGTTGTTTAGAAAATCTTTTGACTAAAGTTACTATATATAAGCTTAGGGAGAGACTTTAAGATATCATGGTTCCTCCTGAACTAAGGACTGTTGTGATCTGCCTCTGCGAGACTGTCATTGACAAGCTTAAGACCAACGAAGGGTGGTCTAAAGATATTAAATGCAATATCTGGGTTAAGACAGGGTGCCCCTATACCCTACCATTTTTTGCATTTACGTCGATAAGCTAGAGGAGTGTCAGGAAACGGCAGGTTGCAAGGGCATCGATGTTGCTAGTATAATCATTATAGTATAAGCAGCTTAAGACTCTTCATGTCCACTGCTCCAAGATGCGTATGATAGTCAATACCGAAAAGACAAAAGTGATGATCATCAAATCCAAAAAGGTCACCTGTGGTAGTTTTGTCTATGATAACCATTACTTAGAGCATGTTTCTTCTTATAAATATTTGGCTATTGACTTTCCTCCTCAGCTCATTGGAATTATAAAATCGAGAAAAGGATTATTGGAGGCTAGAAATATTATTACAAGCTTTAAAACAATTGTAAGTCGATCGATCTTTTCATTTGGATTAAAAAAGAGTTCCTCTTTAAGCCTCTCATTACCCGTATTGTCTTATACGAATCTGAATTTTGGGGTTGCAGTATATCCAGAGAGACATGGAGAAATATTGGGATATTTAAAAAGAAATTCATAACCTACAACCTTAATATCAAGGGAAATAATCCCTATCCTATCCTCTTGATTGAAGTTATTCTGTCCCCCATAGAAATTATGACTATTTTTAGATATCTAATGTATAAGAAGAATATTTACAACATGAAATCCAAGAGGCTCCCAAAAATTGCTTCTAACTTCATTCAAAATCCCCACCTTCACCTTAAGAATGGATGGCATAAGGATGCCTAATATTGGCTCAACCACTGGGGATTAAGGAGGATATCATCATGGGAAGCAAGAATAGTGTCAAAGACAGTACTACCTTCAACTTTAAGGTTAAGTTGTGGGATGATAAGGAGCTGGAGGGTAAAAGAAAGCTAAGATACTATAAGGAGGTGATCAACCCCACCCTCGATAACCATAATTATCTCCTTGTGTTAACCAACACTATGAAAAAAATGAACATTGCTAGGATAAGAACTAATTATCATGAGCTTCTAAGTGAAACCGGGCGGTGGTCTACTCCCAAAATTCCTTGGGATGATAGCATCTATTAGGTTTGCAATACTAAGAAGGTGAAAGATGAAAAGCACTTCCTTTGAGACTATCTGACTCTTACCCACATCTACTCTCAATTCCATAACATTTTCCACACTTCCAATCTTCTTGACTTGTTAAGCAAACCAACCTATAGTGATCTTGGAGCCCTTCTTTCCTTCTTTTTTTATCATAGAAGCAAGATTTTGAAGAAACACAATTAGATTCTTTTTCTTTTCTTGGGATCTGATAGACCGCATTGGTCTTAGTGGACGTTAATCATCATCATCATCATCACACACACACACACATATATATTTATTTATTGTTTTTTTTTGTCTCTTATAAGTTAATTTTGTTTTTTACATTTCTTATGGTTTTTTTGGTCCTTTTTTAATATATTTTCTTATATTTGTTTTTTTGTCATGTTTTTTTTTTTTTTTTTTTATTTTTTTATTTTTTTTTTTTTTTTTTTTTTTATTTTTAATAAATAATAATTTATTTAAATTATAAAAAAAAAAAAAAAAAAAAAAAAAAATAAATTTGTTGTTTTTGTTTTTTTTCTCAATATTTTATTGATTTTTTCTTTTTTAGAGGACATTTTTTTTATTTTTATGTTTAATATATTTTTTATTTACTTGTTATTAATTTTTAAAATTTTTGTTTTTGTTTTTTTTTCAATGTTTTAATTTTCATTTTCTTTTCTTTTTAATATATATATATATATATATATATATGATTTCGTTTCATTTTATTTTTTCTACAGCCTCCATGTTGATCATCAACAAGCAACCTAATCTCATTATGTGTCAATTTGGCAGTTGATTTTGAAGTTTTCGTTATAATGGATCAAGTTCGCCCCCACAATGTCTCAATTTCATGGTTGGTCTTTAAGTTTTCATTACAATGGGTCGAGTTCGCCTACATTGCATGTCAATTTGATGGTTGAATTTTATTTTTTTATTGCAATGTGTCAAGTTGTCTTAGGCTAAGATTTCAAAGTTGTTATACTTTTAGCATTTAAAAAATAAATTACTCTTGGTATAATGAGTCTATCATTCAATTGTTCGTTTTTCAAGTTTTTTTAGTCATAAAAGTTTTCCATGTCATGTTTGAAATATGTTGAAAACTTAAGGTTTTATTTAGTCATGATCTTTGGTTTTAATTCCATGGTTAAAAAATTGTTACATACAAATTATTACAAAAGACAAATTACATATGAGATAGTGGCTATATGAGATAAAATTTATAATAGGACAAAGTCTTATCAAATTGACAAATCATTTGCTTCGTCATGTAGCTCATTGGTGATGAATGTGTGCCATGCTCTGACCTCCATAGAGATGGCTCTGACTTGTACTAGAAAGTCCAATACATACTGCATCATCACCTCTAGTGTCTCTGTTAGTATGGTTTTGGAGCTTGATTGTACATTATTCCACAACCATGAGAGTTTCATGTGAGCTTTGATTGACACAATGACATATTGTAGATAATCTCTTTGGTGATCTATAAACCTACATGTTCCAATGCTTGCTTGATCTATTCTATGTACTGCCTGATCTGATGGAAGATGATTTCCTTGCCTCTAATTTCTTCAAGTTATCTTATTGAATGCATCTCATGTTTCTGTGCCAAAGACTCAAAACCATTGTGCAGATAACAATAAGTAGCAAATGGTGTTAGTCACACGTTCTCCAAGATGGTTGTAATTTTGATGATAAAGTCTCAGTTGCATTTAGTCCATTTTAGAGGAAATCCTATCCTTCCTAACCAATTATGGCAGAGCATTCAAGTATTTTTCATCCCATTCCTGAAGCTGGTCAAATGCTCTTCTTGCCACTTTCAGGAGATTTAAGAATTTTTGTGCTTTCTTCTGAATGCAAATGATGGGAGCCACCAGTTGTTGTAGAAGTATCTTCTCATCATCTAAACCATGTCATGATGTCCATCATTGGCCCCATTTCCTCTTGCATGGTTGACTTCCATTCTATAATACTAAATCTCAATGAAGATAGACTGATGTTATATGTAGCATTTTCCACCTATTGCTTCACTGTAGCTAACTCTATTTTCAATCTATCATTTTCATTCAATAGATATTCAGAGTTGTCCTACACAGTTGTAGCAAAAGAAACATTTCCACCATGATTACCCTGGGATTCCTTTTGGTACTAGCAGGTATCACTTTCTCTATAGATACTAAGACTAGGTTCTGAATATCATTCGGGAAATATCTTCAACTTTGTCGCATGATCAAGATTTTTGAGTTGACCCAAATGTGACATTGCACACATCCATGACATTGTATTCAAGTGGAAGTGTGATTCCCATTTCACCAAATGGGACATGACCACCCACAAGAGGAGGTTCTTTTGGAAAACCTAGTTTACCATCTATTTTCTGGATGGTATCAATTTCCTCCAACTCTTTCTCTATGTCTGCAGTCAATTGTTCTTCCTCCAGTCTCTGTCTTGCTTCTTCCTCCTAGGACTGCCTTTATTGTTCATCTTCTTATCTCCTTCTTTCCTCTTATTCTTCATATTTCTTTACAAGCAACCCACCCTTCTTCCTCTTCTCATCTTCTTCTAACTCTCTCCTTTATTGTTCCACTTGAACAACTCCTATGCTCAAAAGATAAAATTTCCATTTCCTATTTCTTTCGGCTTTCAAATCATACTTGAACATTTTCCTAGGAGCTACATTTTTTTCTTGAGGGGTTATCTCTTCTACCTCTTTTACCTACATATATTGAGCTAGTGGATCTTTGGGTGAACTGGTCTCCATTTCTGGATGAATCTTTCTAAATTCATTGTACCAGTTCTACACCTTCTCATCTTCTATGGTAGACATTGATGAATATACCCAATTGAAACTGATACTTTCACAAAGTTTCCTGCACACTACTGGGATCATTTCTACAAAATTCCTTAGTTACGAAATGCAAGAGATACAGATCTTTCATTTATGCAGTTTTTGTCTTATGGCTCTTTAGTTCATACGATATGATCCTCAAAGGGAAGATGGGCCAAGGGGATTTCTTCCTTGTACGAAGGACTCCTGAAAACCCTTTGTCCAACATACTACTCATTTCAAGACCAATTTTTCCATCACATACTGAAAAATGAGGTGAGGGGATATCTAACATCCAAAACATCGAATTGTTGTTCCCTCGGGTGCTGCAAACCAATCCATGATATCTTGTATTGATTCCTTCACCTGATCAATCATTCAAGGAGGATCGGTATTGAATTTCGTGTGGAATATAAATGCAAATAAGTACTCTACTAACCTATCATATGCAACTATGAAGCTTGATTTTGAAAACACTTAGTAGTGGAAGTAGACTCGAAACTTGTTATGTGAGGTACAATTCTAGTACATTCCTTGGAATGCATATCATGAAACAATTCCATCTAATAGAAATGAAAACATATATAATTCTTGTGCCTAGTTTTCCCTCAAATATGCTTTTTCCTACCCCACATGACGCTACAACTAAAATGACAAAATATATTCCGAATTAAAGATCTTACCATCAGTAACCAACATATTGAGCATATATATCCAATTTTCCTCAAACACGTCAGAGTTTTTCTGCCCATGCAACTGAAAACACATCGAAATAAGATATTGATAATAATCTCTAAGAATATTGGTCAGATAAAATACAGATGGGCAGTAACGAAACTTAGCAGCCTCTTGACACCAATATTTGATGATGTCACTTATGTCAAAATTAGCCCATCTAGTGTAGAAGTCATTATTTTCATATTTTGTGGGCCTAAGAATATTGTAGTAAGTTCGCATGTCTTGTTAATAGGTGGCAACCTAAACATCACTTTCACAATGAAGCATGAGAAAAGAATCATCAATATGTGTAATAATCCACTCAATCACTTTTGCACAGGAGATGACTGGGAATTTTCATGCAACCTTGTGTATCTTGGACCACTTTATATTGATGTATACTTCTAGATCCTCCAAGTTTTCAGTGAATTGTTTCTCCATGAATGCGTCATTTATGTCACTCCATGTGACCTCATTAGACTTATCTATGCAGCATTGTGTATCTACTTATATGGGAATGGTATGCTTTGAAACTTCAACTGCTTCCTCATTGATTTCCTCTTAAGCTTCTTTGGAGGCCACTTTACATGTAGTGGGAGGCATGGTTCTAAGATATGATGAAAAAGTAACAATACTTGTATCTCAAACCCCTATTTGTGGAAGAACATTCATGGTGACAATGATTAGCTTTATGAAATCTCCTAACTATTACAAGCAATAACTTAGAAAATCATATTCAAAACCCATTAAATTTTACTCAACATGCAAGCATATCATTGATGACTCATAGCTACTTGCATGGGCAAAAAATCTACATGAAAATAAGGAGGGAACACTTTCAAAGGACGAAGGAAATTCAAGGGTCATTCAGGGCTTTGTAGTGTGCTCATGTGCTCAAGCAAGACAAGAAAAACATCAAGGGCACATGGGTGCACTCTAAAGAGATGAAAGAGTGAGGTTTCAGGCCTTTAGACCTTCAAGGTGTGCTTATGTGCTTAAAGAGATAGAGTGGGTGCATGGGTGCACTCTAAAGAGATGAAGGAATGAAGCTTTGAGCCTTTGGGCCTTAAATGTTCACTCATGCACTCAACGAAAAGGAGGGAACATTGGTGCATGTCAAAGAGATGAAGAAAAACACATTCAAGCCTTCGGGGTTTGGTCATGTGCTCAAGGAGGGCACAATTCTTCATGATGAAGGAGTGTGATCGGGAGGAAAACTTGTATATAATGGGCATAGTTTTTAGAGTTAGTAGGGGATTTTGGTTCCAAAAGTACGCTCTTCCATAGAATGGCTCAAGGAAAAGTTTAGCAGCAATATTACATGATAGAAATATGAAGTGGAGATATCTACAAGTTTTCATGGTCATCATCGTAGTGATGATTAGAATGTGAAGAGTTAAGGAATATACAAAGTCACAACATGCGACAACAAATTAACACTTGTAGAAGAAAACATGAACATAAATGCTAGGAAACAAACTAAAAATAAAAGAAATGCCATCAAGAAAAGTAATATTGACAGCAAAATCTTGAAAGGAAATTCGTAGATTTGACATGCAAAACTTAATTGGAATGCATATCGATGAAGAGTTTCTTGATCCAAAGATGTGCACCCAACCCATATGAGAATGATTAGGAGAATGAATGATTATCTAGGTTAATTTAAAAGAGATTACATAAAAATGTATCTCATGCATGCTCGCCACTTGTCAACAAGTGAATGGGTTAGTTATGGGAAGTTAGGTGGGCTCCTATTTTCTAAGAGTGCACCCAAATGAAACAAGAAATATCATGCATTCATTTTAGAATGGCACATATCTTCGTGTTGAAGGAATACACTCAAGGAAGGAGCGCTTGTTAAGCAAGAAGGAGTGTGCTCAAGGAGGCACACTTCTTTAGCCCAAAGGAGTGTGCTCAACATAAGAGAAACTATTCATTAACTTGAAGTGTGATTTTTACTTAAAGGGCACTTCTTTTGCTTTTCTTTTACTTTCTATGGTTTTGTGTGCTTGCCAACAAAGGCTATTTTCTAAGTCAAGAAACTTTATGAGTTCACCTAACCATGGAAAGATACCACATGCACTTATAATGGTTAGGTGACAAACTTAGGAAACATTGACTTCAGAGGATGCAAAATTTAGAGAAAACATACAAATGGTAAATGAGAAAACGTAACGAAACTAAGAGGCTTGAAAAAAAAATTCATGTAGGCTCCAAATAGACTTAGGAAGAAATTTTGGAGGGTCGTTGTCATAGAAACAACACTTGGAAACATACTGGGAGCACCCCAGCTTCTCTGATATGGCTTGATTTATGCACAAATACTCAATTCTCCAGGAAGTATTAATTCAAACAGTGAGTTACTTTAGCTCGCCAATCTACCTTATTAAAGATATAGTCTTCCATGTTCCATTACTCGATGTAAAATAAGATAAAGAAAACCATAACATTATCTTATCGACATAAAATAAGATAAAGAAAACCATATCATTATCTTATTGATGTAAGTAAGGGTAATATAGCATGGTGAGTTAAAAACAATCAGAGTATGAGTTTTACATCTCTGGTGTTGCTAGACAGTACCCTCGTGAAGTCACTTTCTTAACATCCTTGTGCATGAAGAATTTCTCTTCTTTCACCATTTATTATTTTTATTTCTTTTCATATAGTTGTGCTTAGGAAATTATTTTTTTCAATGGGAAAAAGAGGGATCCCAACTTATTGAAAGCAAAAGAGGTTGATCCTTCAAATACATGTTTAATACCTTTGATCCTTTGTTCGCTAAAACTTTTCCCCTTATCTTACTCTACTCAGATACATAGGAAACGAAACACTATTGATAAATAACATGGAGTGCAAGAATGAGAATCCTAAATAGATACAAGCATCATGGTTTTCTTATAGCTTGTAGGCTGAAGGATCATATCTTCCATATGAAAATAATTGAATTGAAAGATATAAACCATATCAAAGAATAGTGTAATAGAAAATCCAAGGGTTTTCTTCTACCATAAATCGCCTTTCACAATAGATTAACCACGTCATCTTGAAGCTCAAAACCAACTTTATTCAAGCACTGATGAAACTGATGTAGTGAAGTAAAATTATAAGTGTAGACACAAACAAATTACTCTAGCCCAATAATGAATCTAGCCACAATTGATACATTCTATGGAAGATTCCTTAAATTAGAACCAATTAAGAGGGCCTACCTCATAGTATGCTTATCCTATTTGATGATTTCCTTGCTTGCTCACTCCATCTATCTCTCGCTTCCTTCTTCAAACACTTGAAATAGGTAAACAACAAAAAACAACAATTGTAATAATAGACAAATTGTAATTCAAGCTACTTAACAAGTCAAGAAACATTAAGCCATGAATATGTAAAATTAAAAATCATGTAGGAAATCAATCGATAGTTGCATATATATTGATATCAAGAAGAGATTACAACCATTGTCTTGAAGTTGTGGTTCTCCTCTGACAAGACCAGGTTCCCACACACTTCTGCTACCATTCCATGATAGCCTCAATCAACAATATTTTTAAGGATCTTCCATTTAGGCTTCACTCCAAATCAAATCACACTTCTCCCTCACACAACTAGATAGCTACAACTATGAATAGCTTGTTCTTTACTCCAAACCAAAATAGCACTGTGACACCAACATTAACACTAGCTTATTCTTGGGAATAAGGGAGGTTTATATAAGATGAATGGATGGGAGACGGATCCTCTTCTCATGGGAGAAGGTCTTATCCCTTGAGGTGGTTCCATCATTATAGGGAAAAGGCACCCAAACTGACATCCTTGACTCCATCTAGCCAAACCATTTACCAAACTTCCGTTATGAAGCATCTAGAGCTGGAAGCTTCAGCTCTTAATTTAAAATAATTTCCAAAACAGGACCAACGTGACTGGAACATAGCTTAGTCACTCCGGTCGACACTAGGGGTAGTGCTAATCTCTGCACATCGACACAGGGAAGATAAAGGCCATTAGCGCTAGTCTTGTAAACTGGGCAAAGCAGAAGTTTCAAGGTAAATGGTGCGAAAGGGAATTTATTTTCTCATGAAGAGGGGCACAATGGGAGTTTTTTCATTAAGGGAAAGCATGTAGGGTTCACTATAGAGGTCCTCCAGGATCAAGGAATGGGGAGTATAGGGACAATGATAAAATGTTGAGTAACAACTGAAAAGAAAAATAAAATAGGAATGCAATGCATCTAATTAAATGCACCCTATCCTATCCTAAACTAGTAATGAGAAGATGAGTTATGTCAAATGGAGCTTCCAATGTAGCCATAAAAGTTTCTTCCAACATTTAAATTGAAATATGTGATCATATCAAACAAAAATAAGATGTGGTGAAAAATATAAACATCACCAAATGTATACACCAATAAGTAAAAGAACAAAGTGCAATCACAATGGTGTAATCCACTTGATTTCTTTATTAGATGGAAAAATACACAAAAACAACTACTAGGTTCATGATAAAAAAAGACTTGATTAAATGCATGCAAGTACAAGCCATGAGACATAGGACCTCACTGATAATATTCCTCAAGAGAATTTGTAATAGGATCATAGAAACGATGTTTAGAAAAAATATGGCAAGAAAGATTAATCAAAGGCAAATCCATATCATAAGCAAAATCAACAGGTTTACCAAAATCCATGTTTTTGTATCAATTGAATTATTTGATGGATAAAACATATTGTATGTTAAATTGAATGATTTGAAATTTATTACGACCACCCTTTGTTTGAACATCACAGATTATAGATTTTCTTGAGGTGGGATGTGGTGATTGAAGTTCAACAGACAAATTAAACATTCTTCCTTGAGGGTTTCAAATTTTAATGTGAAGAAAATGAGAATCCCTTAAGAGAGAGTTGACATCCCACGAGATGACATTTACGACAATATTTTTTGATAAAATCTTAAAATATCCAAAATCAAAAATACCATCTAGGTGATAGGAACCTGACATAACCATCAACATAGGTTGAAATGTCCTACTCACCTGGCTTAACTTTGAACTCTGAATATACTAAAAATTATATTGAGAAAACATGGTAAGCTTCTTATCGAAACAAGAGTCATCATTCAAATCATGAGACTTATAAGGTAGTTGAGGTTGATTAGATATATTTTCGAGATGATCACAAAAATCCTCAATGATAAGCATGTCATCTTCTGGATAAAAAATATATCTACCTAAAAGAAAATATTCAATGATTACATCAAACTCCATCTAAAAACTCTACAAATATGAATCTTCTCATGGGAACAAATATGCATCCATGAGACTTGAACAATTATCACCATACAGTTCAAAAAAAAAGAAATCATCAGGGTCATGGTTGTCCAAGGATTCAACTTGATCAACAGGTTGAGGGTTGAGAAGAGAAATAGTAAGACTCGAAGAAAAATTATTGATAGGCTTGGATGAATCATCATCAAGGGAAAGATGTGAAAGAAAAATCAATTCTTCATCAGCAAATTAATGTTCTTATTTACTGATCAATTCATGTTCAAATCACGGAACATCAAAAGGAGCTGGACAAGGAACAAAAGGAATATCAGATTCTTCTTCAAGACATAGGAATTCCTTTTGAACATGAGAACATGATGAATCTGATTCAAAGGATTTTCTTGAAACCCTAACTAAGAAACAAAACTTTTCATCTAATAATTTCTAGTCCACATCATCATCCATAAATTCATAAAAATATGAAGAAATTGGTCAACAAAATGTTTTACAGATTCATTCAATTTCATTCTAAGTTGATCAATTTCATTAAGGACATCTTGATATTCATATTTGTCGAAAACTCAACGAATCTCATCAACCAAATTCTTAAAAGATGAAACAAAAGCAATAGGGAAAAATTAACACTAGTTCTTAGCACGACCATCCAAAGTAAGGTTAAACAACCTTGCAATGGTTTCTTTAGAATAAACACCATTTGAAAAATAAAATTCAACAACTCAATTACATAATCAAGGACAGTTGATGTACCCTTTCCATCGAATTTCAAATGTGAAAATTCATGTAAAAATTATGAGAGGATTGAAATATATAAAGCTTCAAAAAGACAACTCGAGATTATGATATGGGATGAAGCCATTAAAGGTAATATATTCAAACAAACTTCGAATTCTCATCTTGTCATCTACCCCTAATTCTAGTGCGAAAATGTTGATGGTGTTGGATGCTACCAACATGTAAGAGGATCTACCCAATGTGAAGTCCAAATTAGACCTCACACCATTTGGTGTAGGAGTCCCATCCAGCTATATGGTCCAACCACCATTGGGAAGGTTTCAAAGATGTGCCTTGGTTACAAAACACACATAAGAGATCGCAACACCTATTTGAGGAAGAAAGTATGTAAGCTTTGTGAGACACCAAATGTAGGGTGCATGGGAACTTCCATGGATGCTAAAGGAGAATGAGCCTTTGATTAGGAAAGTAACAACATTATCCTAAAGGGGGGCCCAAGAATGAAGAGAAAGGCTTATTAATTACATAGAGATTATTTGATATAATAAACAACAATCATGAAAACATAACAACACTTATTCGATAATAACCATATCTAAGTAACAAATCGTTCAATAGCCTTAGTATGCAATTAAACCAACATATACCATAAACATAACAAGAATAGTCCTACTACATCCATGATACATGTATGAAGAAGTGTCGGCTCATAGAGATCCTGATTATGAAAGAAAGATCCCAAGTACTTGTTACATAGATGAAACACTAGATCAAGTAGAGGAACATGAAGCAACAACTTTCTTATCCAAATAATTATCTATCTCCTAGGTACTACAAGAGAATTCAAGGCAAGACTCCAAGAATCCAAGACTCCAAAATCTTGAGTTATGAGAAGCTATTTACAACAAAACATTGACCTTTGAGATCCTTCAAGACTCTTCAACTCTTATGGATTTTCATATTCTATGCATGAATTTTTACATTCCATGTGTGGATTTTCACATTCCACATGTGTCTCTTGGACTTCATTACATACAACTTGTTAAAAAAAAAAAAATTACATGTGAGACGATGGTTATATGAGACAAAATTGATAATAGGACAAAGTATTATCAAATTGAAAAATCATTTTCTTCCTCATGGAACTCATTGGTGATGAATGTTTTCCATGCTCTGAACTCCGTAGATATGACTTTGACCCATACTGGTAAGTCTGTTGCATACCATTTTTTCCCTTTAGTGCCTCTATCAGTATGGTCTCGGAGCTTAATTGTACATTATTCCATAGCCATGAGAGTTTCATGTGAGCTTCAACTAGCACGATGGCATATTCTAGAATAATGTCTTTAGTGATCTCCAAGCCTTCATGTTCCGATGCTTGCTTGATCTACTCTATGAAATGTTTGATCTCCTAGAAGATGATTTCCCTACCTATGATTTCTTCAAGTGATCCTACTAAAGGAATCCCATGTTTCTATGCTGAAGACTTGAAACCATTGTGGAAATGACCATAAGAGGCAATGGTGTTAGTCATCTGTTCTCCAAGGCGATTGTAATTTTCAAGATGGAGTCTCAACTACACTCATTCCATTTCAACAGTAATCCTATCCTTTCTAACCAACAACGGCGGACCATTCGGATATTTGGTAGCCCATTCCTGAAGTTAATTAACTACTCATCTTTCCACTTTCACGAGCTTCAAGACATCTTGCGCTTTCTTCTGAATCCCAACGAGGCGAGCTACCACTTGTTGTAGAAGTATCATCTCATCATATAATCATGCCATGGTGTCCTATATTGGCCACAGTTTCTCCTCATGGCTGACTTTGGTTCTATTGTACTCAAGCTTTGTGAAGATAGCCATTGGTTCTCCACAACAAGATGTTTCACTTGTTTCTTCACTGCAACTAACTCTCTTCTCAATCTAGAATTCTCATTCAACATATATTCAGATTTAACCTATGCAGCTATAGCAAAACCAACATTTGTTTCCATGATTACCCTAAGATTCCTTCTGATATTGAAAGTTATCACCTTCTCTGTAGATACTAAGACTAGGTTCAGATGATCATTCAGGAAGTATCTTTGTCTATGTTGTGTGATCCTCTTCTTGAGCTGATTAAACATGAGATTAAACGCATCCATGAATGTGTCTTCAGGTGGAGGTGTGGTTCCCATTTCACCAAATGGGAGATTACGCCCCATGAGAGGAGGTTCTTCTAGAGAACCTAGTCCATCATATATTGGTTGGATAGTATCCAATTCCTCCAACTCCTTTTGTATCTCCTGAGTCAACTTTGCTTCCTCCAGTCTCTATTTTTATTCTTCCTCCAGGGACTGCCTTTTTTGCCCCTCTTTTTGTCTCCATATTTCCTCTTCTTCTTCGTGTTGCTTCCTAAGAAAATCATCCTGGTTCTTCTAATCCTCTTATTGTAATTAACTCCTTTATTGTTCCTCCTAAACAAGTCCTATGTTCAAAGGATAAACTTTCCATTTCTTATTACTTTCTCTTGTCGAATCATACTTGATTCTTTTCCTAGGAGCTACATTCTTTGCTTGAGGGGTTATTTGTTCTACCTGTTGTACCTTCATATCACAAGTTGTTTGATTTTGGGGTGATCCAGTCTCCATTCCTGGATATATCTTTCTAACTGCATTGTACCAATTCTTCACCTTCTCATATTCTGTCATAGAAATTAATGAATATCTCCAATTAAAACTGATCCTTTCACAATGCTACCTACACACTCTCCTAGGATCATATACATGAAATTCCTTAGTTTCTAAGTGAAATAAATCCAAATCTTTTGTTTTTGTAGTTCTCGTCTTGTGGCTCTTTAGTTCATAAAATTTGATCCTCAAAGGGAAGGTGGGCCAAGAGGATTTCTTCCTCTAGTGGACTCCTAATAATGCTTTGTCTAACTGATATGCTTCTTCTTGCAAGACCAAATTATTGGTCACATATCACAGCATGAGGTGAGGGGAGACCTTAGATAAAAAATATTGAATGTGTATTCCCTCAGGTGCTACAAACCAATCTATGATATCAAGTAGTGACTCCTTCACCAGATCGGTCATGCAAGGAGGGTTGATATTGAATATCATGTGGAATATAACTGCAAAGAAGTGCTTTGCTAACCTGTGATACGTGCCTGTGAAGCTTGAGTCTGAAAACACTCTACAGGGTAAGTAGACTGGAAACTTATTATGTGGGGTCATGTTCTAGTACATTCCTAGGAATGCATATCGTGCATAGAGTCTCTTAGCGCTTGAAATTTCACCTCAGGCTCAAAAAGGCAAACCTCAAGGCAACATCAAACCATTTAGCTTCATAGCTAGCCCTACGGGGCAGGAGAAGGCTCTCTCCAGTCAAACTCGGTGGATTTTTCAATAGGATGAGTTGACCAATTAGAAACACTGATATTAGGCTATTAAACTAATAAGGAGGGTTGATTTAAAGTTTTTGGGGTTTTTTGGTGGCAAGTTGAGGATCTGCAATTTAGGGTGCGGGGATTGAGCTCAGTTTTTGCAGGTGGTCTTTGGGGCAAGGTAGGAGTTTGTGCTGATTCTTTTAGCTGAGATGGATGATCAAGGAGGAAAGAGGAGAAGCTAAAGAGGGAAAACAATGAATTTGAATCCTCTTTAGACAGTGGAAAACATAAACATTAAACAAATTTGAAAGCTGAGCATGACATGCAGAATTCGAACTTTATCACTTCTTTTGTTTAATTAGCAGCAATAGAATAAGAGATGGAACACATAACACACTTACAATGACAAGTAGGAAACACACCATCAGCACAATAATCCACAAGAATCCACAATGATGTCTGCAAAACCCTGGCCTTCCTTTTCCTCAAAATTGCAGAGATACAAGTAAAATATACAATAGAGTTTCTCCCTC
>APFE031181034.1:3259-52641 GCA_000404065.3 Pinus taeda | reverse complement strand
GATCAAGACTTGTTGACAGCTGATTTCTAATTTCATGGAAGTTGTCTTTAATGAACTGACATGAATCAAAACAAAAAGGCAAAGATCCCTCACTTACTTCAAAATTTGCTGCACTTTCCTCATAAATGTCATAGCTGATATGTGATGGCTGAACATTGTATTCAAGCTGCTGAAAATGAACTTTTTACTCCCACAAACGAGTTGTTGGGCCGTCTGCAAGATTAGATACTGTTTGGAGAACATAATCATCATCATATTGATCATAATGAGGAAAATCATCATCAAACATATACATCATATCAACAGCTCTCTCTTCTTCACAATGATCTATAAAACAATCACTACGACAACTAGGGTAAGAAACAAAATGTTTTGGATCAGCAACTTGTGCTTTTTCAAACAGCGAACCATGAGCTTGAACATCATAATCATTCCTTGCGTTGATCTTGTCCATCGTCTTTTCTACTGCACTTACCAAAATGTCAAGTTTCACCTCTAGAGATGTTGATTCGACTGGATCTATGCTTTTCATCTCTTCTTCTTTCAACCTTGCCTTTCGGATCAGCAGATGTGCCTCTACATTTACTGCACTGTTTTGCATCTCATGAAGTGTTGCAATATCCTTTTCTCTCAGCTGAAACTCCATCTCCGTATCAAAGGCATCCGGATAGTGCAAGAGAGCAGATCTAGGAGTAGGCCTTATATCAGCTGGCATTGAATAATAAACTTGGTTAAATCTAGCCGAAAACTGTTGTACTGTCTCCCCTGGCAATCTTTTCAGCTGGTTATACTCTTCTACAATCAAGAAAAGGTTTTGCCCGATCATCCACCTGTCGAGAAAAGCTTTGACAAACTGCTGGAAATCTGAGATGCTCGCATTAGGCAGGGTTTTGAACCAACTCTTCACTTTGGCTTGCAAAGAAAGAGCAAAAAGCCTAATACTAACATCTTCTTCATCAACTTCAAAAAGATCTAGAAAATCCTCAAAATTCTGTACATGTTGCTCAGCGTTGACATTCTTACATTCACCATCAAACCTCGGCAAGTATAGATCATAGTTTTTGGGGAAAGCATGGAGGACATAAGGTAAAACAAGAGGTCTATACCGATCTGGAATTTTACAAGGTGTAGGGGTATGTACAGCGGGTATAGAATCAGTCTTGGTCTCTTGAGACTCATCAATTTGAAGATGGTTATCACAAAATTCAGAAAAAGGATCTTGATCAAGCTCAAAGGCATGCAAATCTTTGGTTTTCACACTTTTCAAAGGGAAAGAATCAACTGCAGGCCGAGGATCTTTTCTCAAATACAATATACATTGCAAAGCCTTCTTTACATTCTTGGGAAAAGAGAATAAATAATTTATGACAAAGAACGAAATGTCTTGGATGAAATTCCAACTTGAATACCTGATCTTTCCATATTGTCCTTTCATGTTTATGCTGGTCGGGATCATCCTCCAGTGGAGTCTTTGGATCTGATCTCGAAACTGATTTAGAGTCGCCAAGTGAATGATTTCAGCCTGTCAAGTGCCAATCACCATCAACAATCAGATATGAACTTGATACATGTACTGGGGTAAAAGTGCCAATGAAGCGCTACTTTCACAAGCTCACGGAGATCGACTGAAGCAGCGTTTATCTACTAACGCTGATGTAAAACAAGAGCGTGTTCGAAGGCTACCTAGTGTATCTTCAGACTCCGTCTAAGACTTATGAAATAACACCACAATGAGAAAATTACAAATTTATTCTCCCTAGTATGGTCGCCAGTATGTTAGCGCTTGAAATTTCACCTCAGGCTGAAAAAGGAAAACCTCAAGGCAACATGAAACCATTTAGCCTCGTAGCTAGCCCTACGGGGCAGGAGAAGGCTCTCTCCGGTGAAACTCGGTGGATTTTTCAATAGGATGATTTGACCAATTAGAAACACTGATATTAGGCTATTAAACTGATAAGGAGGGTTGATTTAAAGTTTTTGGGGTTTTTTGGTGGCAAGTTGAGGATCTGCAATTTAGGGTGCGGGGATTGAGCTCAGTTTTTGCAGGTGGGTCTTTGGGGCAAGGTAGGAGTTTGCGCTGATGCTTTTAGCTGAGGTGGATGATCAAGGAGGAAAGAGGAGAAGCTAAAGAGGGCAAACAATCACTTTGAATCCTCTTTAGAGAGTGGAAAACATAAACATTAAACAAATTTGAAAGCTGAGCATGACATGCATGAATTCAAACTTTATCACTTCATTTGTTTAATAAGCTACAGTAAAGAAAGATATGGAACACATAAACACACTGACAATGACAAGTAGGAAACACACCATCAGCACAATAATCCACAAGAATCCACAATGATGTCTGCAAAACCCTGGCCTTCCTTTTCCTCAAATTGCAGAGATACAAGTAAAATATACAATATAACTTCTCCCTCAAGAGTCCAACAATGAAAATGAGTAAGAAAAGGCATAATATAGAAGATCTAACTCCTTTCCCCACCTCTAGGGGTCGAGCTCAGCTTCCTAGGAACTGTTTTAACTAATTCCAAACTAAGCACTAGATAATAGGCAGTCAAAACAACTTGCCTCTAAAACTTAGGAAACCTATCCATGCATTAAATATTTACCATTTACATCAAGGAAACTTCTAGAAGTGTTCAAGGAGAGTAAAAGTATCTAAGTGCCATGAAAATTACACAAAAATCCATCATTTACATGCCTCAAAAGTCAACCAAAGTAAAAACAGTGTTTTGCTGGCCGAACTGGTCAAAACAATGAAATTTCCCTGAGTGGTCGTGCCCCTCACTTTGACTGGTCGCGCGCATTGACAGCTCTGTTTGAGGTCCTTCCAAGTGTCCAAATCAGGTGCCAGATAGCGCATTGGAAAGGTCTGTGAGTCTACTTTCCAACCCCACTGGAATTGCTGAATTTGGAGTTGATTTGACCCCTCAAAAGTCATTTCTCCCAAGGTAGCTTTCTGCAACTCAAAAAAGGTGCAGAAAGTCAAAATTTGCATGTATTTTGAGCTTTTGGGAGCCCAAATCTTTATAAAATCTGAAACCCATCCATAGGAAAGTGTATTTTTGCATGACAATTCCAAAAATGTAGAGTTTTCCCCGTTCTGAGCTGTCCCCATGACTGGTCGTGCGCGGGGTGAGACCACTCAAATGGCCAAAACCTGTAAAATTCTCAAAAATGCCTCAAAAATCTCAAAATTTCTTGGGTTTTCTGCTAGGAGGAGGCTAATGAGTATCATGGTGAGTGAGATAATCCTCGGTCAAGATGCGGAGTGGGTTGGTCTTCTTCTTCCGTTTTTGTGCTTTGGCCAACCACCTTGGATCCGGCGATTGTAATTTTGAAATTTCTCTAAAACCATGACACCTGTGCAAAAAGTGAAAGAGGTTTTTCTTCTTCAGCATGTTATGGACAAAAACCTCTCTCAGTTTCCCAAAATTCATCTTTGACTAATCTGAAACATCATTTGAGTGAAACTTGCCCCGATGTGTGAAATAAGGAATTTTGTCGAAATGAAGCGAAATGAAGGGGATAGGGGGCTTCTAAATTCTTGGGGAAATTTTTGGGAGTGGGAGGGATGTTAGAAGTAGGGGAAAGTGGAATCTCAGAGATTGAGTGAGGGGAAGGGGTCCAAGAGGGCAAATCACAGGCCAAACCTAGAAAATTGCCAGGTTGTAGCTAGAAACTAGGGTTTGTGCAAAAATGAGGAATTTGGCGGATCTAAGGGATGGGAAGTGTTTGATGAGGTACATGAAGGATTGGGGAAGGTGTATGAACATCAGGAAACAAGTTTTGCCGATGATTTGACCATCCGAGAGAAAATGGCTTCAAAACCCTAGGAGAGGGAAATGACCTTGCCTGGGCGCAACTGAAGCATGAGCAAGACGTAAAATGACTCATTAGACACTGACGTGATAATGAAAACCATATGAATGATGATAGACTCAGCTAAATGATGACATAGATCGCCATTTGGACAACTTTAGAAGGATTGAAAGCAAACCCTAGACCTAATGCCTAGTGACCAAATTTTGCTTGAAAACTCTTTGAAATGACAAAATTTGACCTTGAAACTTGAAAATAACTTTGTAAGAGCATGTTTGATCACTGGAGGAAGGCTGGAATGACTGACACTAACAACCCCCACTCTTTACGATGGGTGTTATGGACTCAACCCTCACAAACCTTCTATTGCACCTTTATTTCTATTATAACACTTTTGTAATAGAAATACTTTCCAAGCATATGTAACTTACCCTTTCCATGATTTTTCGGTCTTTATTCATCTCTTTATGCATGCCTCCATCACATACTACTTTTCACATTGGAAAAGGCTAAAGTTCCATCTCCCATGAATAACTGTAATGTGATCAAGTCTCCAATCGCATCACATCTCACAATCGGTGCTCTCAAGAGGGTTAGGGGGATACAAAGAGTCAATTTCTTCATGCATAAGTATTAGCTTCGGAGATGGAGGGAGGGCTTTTTTCTGGCAGGGCTTTCAATTTATTGTGCTAATAAAGAAGACTATTTGGGTCAAGAAGGAGCCTTTTTTAGATTTATGTTCATTTTTCTTTTATGATTGGAATCAGGGTGTTGCGATTGGCATGAGGATATATATGTTTTGTGTTTGTGCACATTGATAACATAAAATTCATGACTAGTCTTGGTTATTCAAATATAATTTGTTTCCATGGTTAATTCATGAGCGGTCACCGATTCAAAACATTGTTAAACATTAGTTGCAAGTTTTAATTGTATGGAATAGGAATGTGCATTCTTGTATGAATAATTAGATTGTAATTAAGTTTTAATACAACCTTGTTCATCTGTGAACTCAGTAATTGATTCATTTGGACTTGGAATCCATACATGATGTTTAATCTCTTTTATTATGCTCCTGCAGGATAGATTAGAATAGTTAATATTAGTATAAGTAGGTAGACTTAGTATAGATAAGACTTAATATATATAGGTTAGTTGTTTCTTTTGTCGATTTAATTGAAGTATTCCTCCGGGGAGCAATCTTTCAACACCTATAATAGTTTACGGGGTCCTTTAAAACCCATCAGAACTAGCCATTCCAAATGAAAGTAGATCTAATTGGGGTCTACGATCGGGTTAGTTCCCTTTGTTGGCATAGCAAAAATTCACTGCGTCAACAAATTGTTGCTAGAAGGAGGGTTTGAACCTCTATCCACAACTTTTTATGATTTCATCTATAAATGTCGCATATGGATTCAAAACGTTTAATGCATGGATCGTAAAGGTCGAAAAGATCCATCCTCCCATTTGGAAAAGCCTCATTTCGAAGAAATATAGATCCCTCTAAGTCCCGTGTTTGGGTCACTGAAATAAGAGACACTGTGGGAGTACCTTGTCACTCAAGAATACCCAGTTAGAGTACTTACTTGTGCTTATGTTTGTTCCCTATGTCAGCTCCCCATATTTCAGTCTTTACCTTCAACGGCTAAAAGAAATTCAAGGATCTATCACATAAATGAAGAAACATCTGCAGCCCCTTCTCTTGAAGATATTGTACTAGAGTCTTTGCAAAGTATCGACACTTCTTGGGAAGAAATTTCTGAGGATCCACTCTCTAAAGGTAATTCCTGGCCCGATTTGGGAAATCCTAATAAAGAATTCCCAGAGGAGACCCTCAACCAAAACTTCCCAAATCATATAATGTCTAACGTTCCACCTCCAGGTGGGAATCCGCTTCTACCACCTCCTCTGAGTGGGAACCAACCACCACCTACTCTAGGAGCACTCCCTCCCTGGCTTGCTTAGGATCCCTTACCAAAGAATGTAGAAAGAGTATTGCCTAAATTCGACCCTGAGTGGAGAGACAGTGCTAATAACCATATTCACTCTTTCTTCCTAGCCGTGCACATGTTGGGTGTGGTCGATGAAGATGTAGTATGTCGCTTATTCCCTTTTACTCTGATTGGTCTAGCCTCCACATGGTACTTTAGCTTGAGAATAGGATTGATTACCTCATGGGGTGCCTTTCAGCAGGCCTTCTCAGACAAGTTTGGCAATGTCAAAACACCCGTGGACTTAGTTTTAGAATTATCCTGTTTGAAAATGGAAACCAAAGAGAAGGTCAAAGATTTTAACATCCGGTTCAACACTCTGTTTAATAGGATCCTAGCTAATTCTAGACCTACTGATGAGGTGCTCATGGAATTCTACATCATTGCTCTCCCTGTCCCTACTGCGATGTGGGCCAAGAGAAGTAACACACAAACCTTACAAGGTGCTATCGATGAAGCAATAAAAGTCGAGAATGAGATGATTAGTCTCACAACATGTCATCATACGACCGAAGGAAAGAAAGCATCTCAGTCATCCAAGAAGAATAATGGGAGTGATAACAAAGTGGCTGAGGTTAAAGAAAGGGACACCACAAATGTGGAAGGTTTACATCAGATCATTAATAAATTGACAAACACAGTCATCAATATGAAAAGGAGCTCTAGAGAGAATACAAGTGGGAATTAAGGAGATTATAACAACAGAAAATCTTTCAAACCTTTCTATTGTAAGAAGACACAAGGTAGTCATGGTCAACTTGCATTGCCTGCTCCACCCAATGAGGGGGATTTAAATATGGAAGAGTTGGCTCTTATCAGATCACTCCTTTACAAAGAAGAACCTATAGTGGAGTTGGAGCTAGAACAAGGAAATGAGGAAGAATACCAAGTAGAAGAGTGCTTGGATGAAGAATCTCAAATCAATGTACTGTTGGATTTCTATACAAATGAGAAGGATTATGACGAATGAGATAGTATGGTAGAAATCCACACTAATGAAATCCACACAAAAAGTAAAGGGCCACTTACAGGTGTGATAAAGCCTGTAGACTAGATGAAGAAAGATGTTCGCCCTTTGAAGGCATCTGCTCCTAAAGTTCCTGTTGAGAAGGATGGACATAGTGGTGATTCCAAGAGTACTCCAATTGTGATCTATCCACATAAAGATAATACATCTCCAAATGCAACGAAGGTGACCCAAAATGGTAAACTCCCACCTAAGAATGGAAAAAAAGGTATGTTTACTCTGCCCTACATTGTTTATAACATTGATTACAATATTGTGGATGATCTTAAGAAATCTCGAGCTAATATCACATACTTTGATTTGTTAAAGTTAATGCAACAAAGAGATCTACTTTTGAAAGCTATGAATGAATGAAATTGCATATCTCCCACCAATCCAAGTAGTCAAACCAAAAATTTGGTGTCCATACCCGTTAGTACCTCCAATACATCCCGAACACCACCAGCCATGGAAGCCACTCTGTCAAAAATAAATTGAACACCCCAAGATGTCAGTGCAGCCATGATAGGAAGGAAATCAAAATCCATGACTCCACCTTTCCTTATCACATTTGAAATCCTCAACATGAACGTACACAATTTCTTGGTAGCTTACAATGCATCATCCACTATTATGCCCTATGTTGTTGCTAAAATACTTCATGCGATACCCAAGAAAACTGGAACTCGAATTATGCAATTGGATAGAACAAATGTGAAAGTGACTGGGGAATTGAAAGATGTGTTGATTCATATGGCTACCAAACCACAGTACACACAAGTCATTGACATAGTGGTAGTTGATATACCCGAGGCTTATGGAATGCTGCTTATTAGGGATTGGTCAGCAAAACTGAATGGACATTTCTCAACTGATCGGTCCCATCTCTTGCTGACTTAGAAGGAAAAAGGTGATATGCTGAGAGTTGATCAAGAAAGATACATGAAGTATGTGGTGATGGAACTAAATGACCCCAATGAACATGTAATGTTTATAAACTCTATCCTTGTGAATTATAGTTTCAATGTTTGTGCCACGAAAACCTGTTTTGGAGAATTCCATGCCAAGATAATTGAAGAAAGTGCAATAAACACATGGTTGGAAGCTCTTCTCCATAGTCCAACTAATGAACCATCCTGTAATATAGTAGATGATAGAACTAATTTCATAGGAAGCAGGTCATTTGATGTAACATTAGACTCTATATTTTGGACACTCTATTTTTGATGGCTCTAACTGCCTTGAAGGTGCAGGTGCTGGGAGCATTCTCATTAACCCACAAGGGAACCAACATCTGAAGGCCAGCCAGTTGGAGTTCGCGTGCACCAACAACATGACAGAATAGGAAGGCTTGTTGCATGGCCTAAAAAAAGCCATTGATATGAAGATGAAAAGTCTTAAACTTGTTGGTGACTCATAGATGATTGTGGACTAGGTAAGGAAAAGGATATATTGCAATTCGCCACACCTGGTAAGATACCAACATGAGGTATGGAGCTTAATTGACAGTTTTGATTCTTTCAATATCACATACATACCTCAAGGGCAAAATTGAGATGTTGATCTGATGGTTGGTATGTCTTCGAAAATTTTGCCTGATCTTAGATTAAACAAGAAAAAATATTATGTTGAATTAATTTTCAGACCATCCATGCCTGATAACATCTTGAATTGGTAGGTGTTCGAAGGTGATGAGAAAATCCTTGACTTCCCGCATTGCGAAAAAACATTCAAAAATGCAATCATTGATGAAAAAGAGCATGACAAACTTATGAATGGGAGTGAAGAAGAGGAAAATGATCAGCCCAATATAATCCCCAAGTTAGTTGTTAATATGGAACACTTTTATGACCTGTATGACAAATTTAAGAAGCCAAAAGGTAAGCACACGAAATTCCAACACTTATGGCTAGGCCCATTCCAAGTTGAGGAAAAAATTGGTCAGTGAACTTACAGATTGAAAACTTTACAGGGAGAAACTGAGAAACTCCATGTTAATGGCCAATATATTAAGAGATACTTCTAGTAGCGACCACATGGTGGTTACCTCCTGAGTAGGTTAGGATTCATTTATTTTTGATGTTAGCTTTAGTTACATTTTTGTCCTATCCTTTCCTGTCTTATGTAAAGTTTATTTTCCTTCTATTTTGAATTTCAGTCCTTTTCAACCAATGATTTTGGTCCTTCATATCGTTTTCACCTTTATAACTCTCTTTAGATTTCCCGCATTTCCCATCCTCATATTTTTTCCTCCCTCAGTAACCTGCTGATGAGTCTGCCAATCCTAAATTCATCATTACCTTTTAAATCAAGCAAACTTTCAATGAGCCTACAAGGACTGGAAAATCAGCGGTGAAATTCAAATCAGAGACACTAAATGGCATATGTTGGGAACTAGGTAGGATCTGTTGATAACCTAGATACTCAGAGCATGTAGGGGCATCTTTATAAAACTAAAAATGTGTAACCACAACTGGACTGACATGGAAGAATGCTGCATTTTTAAAATCCCATCCAGACCTAGACTATACTTGTCTATAAGGTTTACAATCATTCTCCATTGGTTCCATCCACCACATTAAAATTTCCAATGTCTTTCATCTACAAGTAAACCTCTTCTCATGGGCTAAGCTCGTTGTTGTATATCCTGTGGCAAACTTAATTGTGGTCTAGTCCTTGTGCCTAAAACTGGAAGGACTTATGCAAAAGAAAATGAAATGTTGAGTCCTTGTGCCAATCTGGAAGGAGAGGTTGTTTGGGAAGGCAGTTGGAGTAGGGAATGTTGCTAGGCTCAGAGTATCTATTGAAACAACAAGCCCAACCTTGCTTAAGTGGTTTAAAATTATGGCATGATCCATGACTGCTCCCCATTTAATCATATGAAAGTATAGCACTAAAAAAAAAAAAAAAAAAAAAAAAAACCTACATAACATGTAGATAAACATATCTACAACTAGTATGATGAGTGATAAAGAGCTGAGGTACACACCTAAACATGTATTGATAGACCGGTGATGGCCCCAAAAGGATTTTGAAAGTAGAAAACAGGTAAAGGAAGGTCAATAAATCCCATAATACTACCATTGGAGAATGCCTATCGAAACCCTATTAGTAAGTAGAAGCTACTTGTCTTTAGCCCGCCTAAAGCTATTAATGTTGAAGTGGAACCCATGCCTATCCATCTATACAGTTTGCATTTCAAGTTTATCTTATCACCCTGATGCTCTACAGATCAAAGTTTATTTGGTAACAGAGATAATTGGTTCGCCCATCAGTTCACCATTTGTTGTGGCCACAACCACCACCCTATTAAAGCCTGCTCTAGTAGAAAATTTGAATGGGTCCCCTAGAAGTTTGATCTTTCATCTCTTCGAATGATCTGTTTTTATCCCAGGGATTTAATTCTCTGTCGAGTCAAATCTTTGATTCTTAATGGTTAAGAACCCCCTAAATAAGTCTCTATGGCATGATTCATTTATAACCTAGTCTAATCCTTCATTCATATCTCTCATCGGGACTTTTTCAATCCTCATAAACATTCATGGTACACTATGCCCACACAAATAATCACCCCCACTCTTTACTATGGTTGTTATATACTCAACCCTCACAAACCTTCTATCGTGCCTTTATTTCTATTATAACACTTTTGTAATAGAAATACTTTCCAAGCATATGTAACTTACCCTTTCCGCACTTTTTTTATCTTTATTCATCTCTTGATACATGCCTGCATCGCATATTGCTTTTCGCATTGGCAAAGGCTAAAGGTCCATCTCCCATGAATAACTTCAATGCAATCAAGTCTCCAATCGCATCACATCTCACAATTGGCGCTCTCAACCAGTATATAGGCCGAAGCTTCAAACATTTCGCGATATGGCGGACTTGTCGGGATCATTTACTGCATCATATATATTTTAGAGTCTGTTCTATTGCATATCACAATCGGCGGAACCAAAGGCCCATACATAAGGTTCTCCGTGATCTAGCGGACCTCCGAGATTATTAAGCGCAACATAATATGATTTCGGGTCTAAAGTCCATCGCAAATCGTAATCAGTAGAATTCAAAGCTTATATATATAAGGCATGATGCGATATAGCAGACCCGACAAGACTATTAAGTATAACACATACGAGTTCAGGTCGCCTCCACCATCGCAATTTCGGAGTTCAGCACTTCAATAAGCTCGGTTCCCCTCCACTGAAACGATGAGATACGATAGTGTTTCGCAAACCCGATAGGGTATGGGTTCCTGTCTATAATATTTCAAGTCTGGATTTCGGATCTCGTTCTGTGTTATGTGCCGATTTTCAATGTAAATCAGATTTATCCTTGTGGGACTTAATCAATGCATGAATTAAAAACCCAGGGTTGACCTGCTGTTAACATGACTTAAGAAATAAAAGGAAACACGCCAAATCTATTAAAACTCACAGATTTCAAAGGCAAACTGATATTCCTCTAATACATAGTGTGATGCGATATGACGGGAAGAGATTATTAAATGCCACACATATATTTTCGAGTTTAGCCAATCGCAAATCACAATCAGCGGGACCACGGGTGATGTTGGATGTGATTTCCCGCTGCGATGTTCGATTGCGACTTGATCGCATCGCAACCTTGGCTGAACCAGGGGCCAATTCTTTTAGACTTGTCCCTTTTGATTTTATAAAAGCTTATTGAGGGCAAGATGTATTTTTTAGGCATGTTTGTCATATTTCTCATAATCATAACTAATATGAACTATTTCTGCAAGTGAGGACCAAGAGAAGAAAGGCAAGTTCGAGTGGACCTGATAATGAATAAATGTAATTTATATCAAGACGAAACCTCTATGCCACCGATGTCGATATTGCAAAGACATACTCTGCAAGAAAGGGATACGAACCGCCACAGTGCATAGTGGAGGTACGCTCTATGTTCAGTGGAAGCACTCATGACAACATTGATCCATCAAGATGTCATTTCCTCCAGATACACCTTAAAGCATGTCAGATGTGGGATGATGAGTGTAGTGTCTTCAGTTTCCTTCAGGAAATGATAGAGAATAACCTTCGTTCTATATAGGTGCAGAGAGATGACATGCAATCACGCTCTCTTAATCGACATCCTTCATTTCCCCCAGAAAATAAAAATGCCCCAACAAATGTAGCCTCAAGGTGTCGACAGTCTGACGGACCTTTCTACATCCGTATATTTAATTTGTATATTGAATAAGTTGGGAAATGGAGGGTCAAGGGGATACAAAGAGTCAATTTCTTCCTCCATAAGTATTACCTCCAAATATGGAGGGAGGGATTTTTTTTCGTAGGGATTTTGATTTATTGTGATGATAAAGAAGACTGTTTGGGTCAAGAAGGAGTCCTTTCCAGATTTATGTTCATTTTTCTTTCATGTTTGGAATTAGGGTGTTGCGATTGGCATGACGATATATATGTTTTGTTTTTGTGCACATTGATAATAGACAGTTCATGTCTAGTCTTGATTATTCAAATATAATTTGTTTTGATGGTTAATTCATGAGTGATTGCTGATTCAAAACATTGTTAAACATTAGTTGCAAGTTTTATTTGTATGGAACATGAATGTGCATTATTGTATGAATAATTAGATTGCAATTAATCTTTAATACAACCTTGTTCATCTGTGAGCTTAGTAATTGATTCATTTGGACTTGGAATCTATACAAGATGTTTAATCTCTTTTATTATGCTCCTGCAAGGATAGATTATAATAGCTAAGATTAGTATAAGTAGGTAGACTTAGTATAGATAAGACTTAATATATATAGGTTAGCTGTTTCTCTTGTTGATTTAATTGAAGTCTTCCTCTGAGGAGCAATATTTCAACACCTATAACATTTTATGGGGTCCTTTAAAACTTGTCAGAACTAGCCATTCCAAACGAAAGCAGATCTAATTGGGGCCTGTGATTGGGTTAGTTCCCCTTTTTGGCATAGCGAAAATTCACCGTGTCAACACCTTCAAAATGAGTTTTATGGCATGGATGTGAATGAGTGTTGTTGGGTGCATATAAGGTGTCTTTTAGAACTCCTAAATGCTTCACATTAATTATCGACCTCAATAAGTCTTTTTGTTTCAAGAGTGTACACAATATGTGCAAGTGCTGAAAATCGTTATGTCTACGGAGAGTAATGCTTTAAGATATCTTATTGATTTCAATACAAGAGTAAACGGATCAAACCAGAACTATCAAAATTGTAACTTCAAGGAAATTAACCTATTCAAGCACCAAAACTCAATCTTAATCAAAACCAAAACCTAATCTTAATAAAAAATGTCCTAATTGCAATTACATCAACCGAGCGCACCGTAGCGATAACAAAGCTCTTCCTATTGAATCTAAACTTTTACATAAAGGTAATACACCTAATCTAACCAATAACACTCTGGCTGTCAATTAATAAGAAATGATTCTTACCTAATAGTTAAATCAATCTACGAGATAAATAGATGAAGCCAATCAACAAAAATGAGAATTAATGCAATAAATACACAAAATCAACACTAATGAAAGTAAACCAATCGTAAATCTATAAAATAGAGTAATTAAACTTGCAGTAAAAGAAAGGTAAAACTATAAAACAGGGAAAAATAGTGAAATCCACCAGTGGCCGGGCCCAAACTGCTAGTGATTACTTCTTAATTACTTCAGGATATTGTGAATAAACAACAACACGAATTATATATTATTCATCCAATCCAAATGTCATTACAGCGTGATGTATCCTTCAGAATAATTCTCTGTATATTAAAATTACAATTGAAGTGAAAAGGTGAAAAGTTGTTCTACTCTATACGTTTTTTCCTGCTTATAGTCAAAGAGGAAAAGAGATAAATGTGATTCCTCAAGATCAGGAGATATTGAGGAATTCACAATCAAATACTATTCACAGATAGTCTTCGATCTTGCACTGATCCTCCTTATTCTCTTCTCAATTGACCACACAAGACGTGCTCTTTTCTCCCTATTTAGCCTTTGTTGTTCAATAGTTTGAACAATAGTTGTCCCATTCACTAATCTCTGCATAAAAAGCAATGAAAGTTAGTTTTGACAGCCAAATTGCATGAAAAGTAGTATCATTCACTTTCTATCGAAATTCTATCAAAACCTTATTACATCATGGAAAAAATGCATAAAAAGGAGGAAAAAGATAGTGTAATCAAGAGTAAATTTATACCTATTGCATGACCCAACATACTCCCCTGCTTACCCTGTTTCATGTCCTCATGAAAATAAGTAGTCATCATGTAATGTAGTTAAAGAGTAAGAAGGAAATACTTTTTATTTATCCAAGCTAAAACCATGATTTTGTATTAAAAGTCTAAAGGTTATCCCTTCATGACCATTAGGAAACTCATAATCAGAATGGTATCCTTTAGGAGGGTAACAAATAATAGGGCTCCAAAATTGACATCCTAGCCAATGTGGTCCTTCCCTGAAGATAATATTACTGTACGTGACAAAATGACCTGTGACAACTTTAACATTCCTGTAGTTAAATAGTTCTCTGTTCTTGACATTATTGGTTGAGACTGTCCATTCTGTAAGTACTGTAAAAATTCAAGAGCGATTTCACTGCTAGGGGCCTGAAGCCCGATGAAATATGACATCCATCTTGCGTGCACCAAAATTTCCCTAGCTCTGTGTTGTGGCCAAAAACAACCCCCCTTTTTATTTAGTTTTAGTAATAAATATAAATAAATGGGGACCCTTCTAAAAAATAAGAACTAGCACTTATATTTCCCTTTGAATAAAACATGCTGTCATAAACTTAGAAAAACACCCACAAAACCTAAAAAACCTAAGTTTTATGATAAGTTTTGAATAAAATTGTTCTATTAACAAAAATACATCCCATCTCAAAAGGTAATGGAGGACATCATACAAACAAGCTTTCAAAATTGCGAAAACGCGATGCGAGATCGCGCGCCTTAAAGACTCATCGCACATCACATATTTTGTACACCACAAGTATCACCTAAGGTAAAATATCCCGATCTGATGATATGCAATAAGGCATCTCGCAATATTGCATCTCACAGCCACCTAACGAAATAAATGGTTGTTAACAAAACAGATTAACGATATTGCGATATACGATATTGTGAAGCAAATTGCAAAATCACTTTATCGCAGATCTGCAGGGCTCATCGTTCAATAAAAATTTCTCGTAATCTGATACCAATTTATGGGCATTAATGTCAATTTAACGATTAGTCGATAGTCATTTATGAGATAAGATTTACATCTGATTGAAAGGTTGTTTCACGTCGAGTGATGTATTTGATATGATTTTGGCATTAAGAGCTTTCTCGTCACCTTATCTCTTACCATTATTCTTTCCTTACTTGTAAATTTGCAGGAGTGGAAAGAAGAGTAATATACGCAGCAATGTGCAGAAACAATGGGAAAGAACGAAAAATCTCCAGTTGCAAAGGACAAAGAAATGATGCCTTTATACATAGACACCACTTGTAACAGAGATGTCGGCATAACCACTTGGGAAGGAATGTACAGTCTGCTTGAAGAAGAAAACCCCAGATTCATGGAACTTAAAGCAACAACAGACTCACGCGGGTCATCTGAGGCATCAATTACTGAACTTGCATGTTTTTTCTTGCACCAGATAGCGACAAGACCTAAGATTCTTCCATACACAGACATGGTCAAGTGGGTTCTGGACAACGCTGATATATTAGACAGACAATTCAAGTCTCGAGGTGAAGACCTCATTGGTTCATTCACTTCACAAGATTTAAGGCTTATGTATCATCTACCAAAGCCGCAGGCAACCTACAAAAAAAAGTTCGCCAAAGAAAATGAAGATTCGGCGGAATGCACCAAGAACTAGTCGGTAAGAGAAGAACCATTGAAAAAGGGCAAGGTGCGTTGACTGAGGTCCATCAAGACCACGCAGGAGGTGAAACTAGTGCCAAGGAAGCATGGATGAGGAAAATAAGGCAGTTTCTAATGCACGCTTAGCACTAATCGCGCATCGCTGGGCAACACCTCTCGAGAAGGAAAGCATCGAAGCGCTCGGTCGCATGGAAGCTGGGAAAACAATGGGGAAAAAGCATTAGAAGCTAAAGGCGGGACCCACACTCCAAAACCAACGTATTTAACAAGGGCGCCCTTGGGCAGTAAGCAGATTTTGTTGAAACCTAGTGACTCCATTCGGAGCCCAATGCATGGCAGGAATCGGAAGAAGGAAGGAAAGCAGGTGTGCTCAGAATCAATGAAGCCCACAAATAAATGCTCTTTAATAAGTGGGACACACAAATTAATAAGGCAGAATAGGTAGTGGAGGAAGCGACTACAGTGGCAAATAACGTCATTGACTGTGTCAATGAAAACCTGCACAGAGCAAACCTCATATCAGAGACTGCTCCAGGATTTCTCCCAAAGGTGCAACAACTGCAGACAAGCTAAAGAAAAAAAGATGAGGAAAGGGTAGAGTCCATCAAGAAGTTAACCAAGTTGAATTTGGATACTTACTAGCAGTACTTGGTTAAATCACACAGTCAATGCATGACTCTCAAATACCATATGAACTCTGCTGAGAATATAGCGCTAGCACTTACTGATTATGTTTTCGTAGGGAAACTAAAATCGGAGGTCGGCCAACTGACACTCCTCAAGCTGATGCTAAATGATTGCGATCTCAGAGAACATATACATAGATAATTAATTTCCAGGTTCAGTTTTAGTTCTAGTTTTGATTTTTTTTTGCCTTAGATGAGGACAGTCATTTAAGCCTCCTCCTATATTTTTGTAATAAAATGTTTTTAGTATTTAGGTAGTATTATTTTACCCCTCTCATGCATTTAGATAGGGGTCTTGAAATTTGTGAAAAGTGTTTCCTCAGAACATGCACTTTTGCACCCTTAGAGGAGATTTTGATGAATGAATGGAATGAGATTTATTGATATCTGTGTTTAATGTCTGCTACTGAAATGCACTTTTGTACTCTTAGTAGATGTTGCATTAGGAAGAGATAAATCTATATTGCTGAAGCTCATGAGTAGAACTTGTTATCAATGGTACTTTTGTCTCTTAATGATTTCTGCTTGTGTGTCAAAGTAATATTTTATGCTCAGTTATTTATATATGAAAGATTGAATGTTTGAGTTATCATTTGACACGTTTGTACGGTGATACCTATTCTGTTTATGCTTAATGTATGAATGACTTACTATGCAATATGCTTCTCACAATTTTTTCGACTAACTTTTTATATGAAACAATTCATTTTTATCAAATTCTTTTCTTGTAGTGATTGAATGATATTTATTACCAATTCCTGTTAGAAATTATTTTAGATCGCATAAGTGAAAAGTTCAATCCCGTGTTAGTTTTAGAATTAGATATTTCTATTTATTATAATACAATTGCATGTTTTAAATTAGACTTAGATTAAAAGCATTTTACTTAAAAATCTTTAGAAAAGGAAATATCAATTCTCATCACACACACACAAATTGGGAAACTAGTCCCATTATCCCGAGTCGAACCCACCATCCCAAACGGAAAAGGAGTTACTTTCAAGGTCCGGACCGGGTGGGTATCCCCCTTGTTGTAGACCCATTTTTCGGGGCTTCAACATATTTGGCGCTAGAAGGAGGGCCCCAATCTATGAATGGCTAGTAAATCCAAATCTAAATACCATTCTGAGAGTAAATCGCCCTCAACATCTCCCCCGACTTCTCCATCACATTTTGAATCTTTAAATCTTAAGCGAGAAGTTGAGAAAACAACAGCCACTACCACAAACCAAAAATTTTCAGAGAAATATACTATCGAACCTCCTAAAGTTGAGTCTTTGATTCATAAACTTCAAGGATTTTCCATATCACTGCAAAATTTTGAAATATCTCAAGGTAGTGTGACTTCACAATACAATCCTTCTCATCCTCTTACTAGATTGCAGAGTGAAAAGTTTGGTATTGAACCAACTGAATTACCTCTACCTAAGAGGAAAAGAGCAAGGAAGTCACCTCAAGGGTTTGATAGTGACACTCTTTCATCATTGACATCCATTCCAGCTTCTCCATTGCAAAGTCAACCA
The DNA here is from genome assembly GCA_000404065.3 of Pinus taeda. Classification (NCBI taxonomy): domain Eukaryota; kingdom Viridiplantae; phylum Streptophyta; class Pinopsida; order Pinales; family Pinaceae; genus Pinus; species Pinus taeda. Next base: position 34,721 of record APFE031181034.1, on the reverse strand, counting down.
TCCACCCCTCCACTTCAAATTGTTGCCCATTAGAGTACTGGAACTTTAACATCCTCATCCCTTGCACAAAGAACTTTGTCTGTGCTTTTCTCTGTTAGTAGTTCAGCGATGGCCCAAACCCCATGGAATAACCAGGGGCAGTCTTAATGCCTGCGCCCTTGAGTCAAGTACTGGACCATCCTGAAAAATGGCTGCCCAAGTTTAATCTTGAAGCGGGCATGCTAGCAAAAGAACACATAAACAACTTTATATTATCGATAATTTTAAATTGTGTTACTAATGAATAAGATATTGTTCCGCTCTTTCCTTACACTTTACAAGGAGCAGCCGAATCCTGGTATTTTTCGTTACCATCAGGATCTATCACTAGTTGGGACATTTTCCAAGAGCAATTCTTGACTAAGTTTGGTGATCATAGATCTACAACAACACTGATCAATGATCTATCAAATCTAAAGATTGAATCAAGAGAGCCTATCAAATATTTTAACTCACATTTCAACAAGCTTTTGAATAAAATTCCGATCGCTTCCAAGCCCGCGAAGAAGTTAGAAGTGAATGGTACATATCTGCTTTACCATCAAACATATCTATCTTTGTTGATAGGGCTGCCAAGACAACATTGGCTGAAAACATGAAAGAAGTGATAGTGGTAGAGAAACGTATCTTATCTTTAGAAAATTAAAACATTGTTAATGAAAGAAAATCTAATAAGGTTACTTTTAGAGATGATCCTAAGAAAAAGCAATCAAAAGACCCATTTGATTCAGAAGGATTACAGAAAGTCTTAAAAACCATGTCTAACGAAATGGTTGACATTAAGAGACAAGTAGCAGAGACTTCTTCTAAAAAGCCCTACAAGCCTTATACAAAAAATTCTTCAACTGATTCAAAGCTGCCCAATGCTATAACAAATGCAAAATCAGAAGGAGAAGAAGAGGAAGGTTCTAACGAGGAACCTACTGATGAAGATGAAGTTGTAGAAGTACAGGGAATGTGGGACTTCATTCTTCCAGACGAAGAGGATCAAGAGGCATCACCAGTTAGTACCTGAAGTAGAAATCCACTCAATCCTCCACAACCTAGTCCTAAACATAAGAGCGCAAGCTCAAGATCTAAAGATAAAGTCACAGGTAAGAAATCATCACCAAAAGTGACTCAAACAAGCCCAGTCCAATCCGATCCCTCAACTCCATCTAAAACACTGATTGTTTCTGATGAGATGGAGTATAATATCGTTGAAGATATGAAGAAGACTAGGGATAACATTACTTTTCACGAATTGAGCAAATTGAAACATCAACAAAAGCTACTTTTGAAAGAGTTACATGCAATACCAATTGCACCTCTTCTTGCTGCTGTAATCTCACAAGCTTCTCATGAGATGGGAAGACCTCCAACTAATATGGAAAATAAATTTGATTAGAATGATACACTTTAATTGGAGGTAGGTCAAAATCCCATACTCCCCCATTCCTTCTTACTTATGAAATTTTCAATAAAAACTTGCATAATTGTTTGGTAGATTCAGGAGCTTCATCTAATATCTTACTTAAAACAATATGTGAAAAGTTAAACGTCCAACCACAAAAATATGTAGTATGCATAGTTCAGTTGGACCGATCGTAGGTTGAAGTAATCGGTGAACTAAATCAAGTTACCATAAGGCTTTCATCTAATCCAAAGGTATGTTAAGTCATTGATATTCTAGTTGCAGACATTCCTGAATTTTATGGCTTAATTCATAGTAGGGATTGGTCTAAAAAACTTCATGGATACTTTGTGATCGACTGGTCACATATGTCGCTCCCTTACAATGGTAAACTGAATCAGATAAAGGTTGAGTGAGAAAGACAACAAAAATACATAGTGAAAGATTTGGAAGGAGAGAATGAACATGTAGCATACAACAACAATATAATTGGCAACTATTTTGTTGACTCTTTCTTAGGAAATTTTAATGCTCATACTTCCCCTTATTTAGAACATTTTGTTCTGTCTCAAGTAGAAAACTTTTCTCAGACAAATAGTTCTAAATGTGTTAATTTTATAGATAGTCCTGTAAATAAATATTTATTTTGGAAATTATTTTTTGATGGTTCCAAGTCTAATGATGGAGTAGGAGAAGGATGTGTATTAGTTAGTCCAAAAGGAAGAAAAACTATGCTAACATGTAGACTCGAGTTCAATTGCACAAACAACACTGCAGAATACAAAGCTCTACTCCAAGGACTATACAAGACAATCGAATTAGATATCAAGTATCTACAAGTCTTTGGAGACTCTGAGATTGTTATTAAATAGGTACGAAATACTATACATTGTCTATCAGGTCATTTAAAACATTATCAATCTTTAGTGCAAGATCTGACTGAACATTTTATAGCATTTAATATTTCACCTATTCCCAAACTCCAAAATTCTAGTGCTGACCTCCTGGCAAATGTAGCTTCCAAGCTCATTCCCTCAGAACACTGTAACCCATACAAATTCTCAATCGAGTTGATCTTTAGGCCCTCTATCCTTGATAATGTTACAAATTGGAGAATTTTCAATGATGATCCTGATATTGTCAGTTTCCTGACATCGGAATGATCTTACTCAGATAATTGATGAGGACCAACATGACAAACAATTACAACAATAAAGCACTAATAATGCTATACCAAAATCTGTAGTCAAGTTGGAAGACCTATATGATTTTAAAGACCAATTTAAGAGATCTACCAATCCAAAACTTCAGAGTTCAACTCTAAACTATGAATTAGTAAATCTAGGAACTTATACCAAGCCATAGAATATCAATCTAGGTCTTGGCCTAGCCCTAGAAGAAAAATTAGACTATGTTCGTCTCCTGAAACAATACAAAAGTCTCTTTGCCTGGAACTACGATGACCTTAAGACTTACGACACTTCAATCATTCAACATACTAGCCCAATGATAGTTGATGAAAAACCTATCTAGAAAAAGCTGAGGAAGATCCATCCTAATCTGGAAAGTCAGATTAAATCAGAGCTCAATAAATTATTGAAAGCCAAAATTATTTTTCTCGTTTCAAATTTTATATGGGTTTCCAACTTGGTCCCCGTCAGAAAGAAAAATGGAGATATTAGAATTTGTATTGACTTTTGAAATCTTAACAAAGCCTGCCAAAAGGATAACTTCCCTCTGCCTCCTATGGAACAAATATTGTAAACGATTGCAGGATCATAATTAATGTCCTTTTTAGATGGTTTCTCCGACTACAATTAGGTCTTGGTCCATCCTGGTGATTAGCTAAAAACCATGTTCAGAACCAAATGGGGTACTTACACATATCAAAAGATGTCGTTTGGTCTGATTAATGCTAGCGCCACATTTCAATGGGCCATTGACATCACATTTAAGGGATTAGTAAACAAATCAGTGGTGATTTACTTGGATGACATAACAGTATATTCTAAAAATGCGGTAATCACCTTAGAGACTTAAAGTAAATCTTCCAACGTTGCCAAAGGTATGGGATTTCACTTAAAACACATATTTCATTAAATTTGGAATTTTTTTATTACAATGACATCAATAGAATTGAGGTTTTTGGTTATTTTATATTCTAGATTCATGATTTAATTCCACATTTAATGAAATATGTGTTTTAATCCAAAAAAGTTTTTTTTTTTTTTCATTAAGTGAAGGAAAACTTCTTGGATTTATAGTGTCAAAATCTGGAATCCATATTGATTCTGATAGAATTAAGGAGATTTCTGAAATATCCTTGCCTCATAATAAGAAAGCCATGCAATCTTTCCTTGGCCAGATTAATTTTGTTAAAAGATTTGTTCTAGATTTTTCAAGGATTATGTCACCATTACAAGCAATGATAACGAAGAATTCACTCTTCAAATGGGGCCAAGAAAAATATGAAGTGTTTAATCTGATCAAGCAAGCGATTATTAATGCCCCATCCCTAGCGACTCCAAATTTTTCGATCCTTTTATTTTGTATACATTTTCCTTTGATAAATTATATGTTGCGATACTCAATCAAGCCAATCAAGACAAGGTGGAAGCCCCAATTGCCTTTTTTAGTTCAAATCTACAAGGGGCTGAAATAAATTGTTCTAATGTTGAGAAACAGGCTTATGCTGTTTTCAAAGCGATGAAATATTCTAGACCTTTTCTTCTTAAAACCCATACAAAGATCATAGTACCATTTCCAGCGGTAAGAAATATCTTAGTACAGAAAGACATGGGTGAAAAGAGAGAAAATTGTGTCACTACCTTACAAGAATATGGCGCTGAGATTAGGCCAGCAAATATTGTAAAAGGTCAAGGCTTTTGCAATATGTTGGCTAGAGCATCGCTTATTTCTAAAATATCATATCCAAATCAAGAGGTACAAATGTATGAAGTAAGCCTAAACGATATTGAATCAAAAGAACGGATATGCTCCTTCAAATTTGGATTATACAAAGAAAAGAGCCCTAAGATTGAAGACTAAGCAGTGTCAACTCGTGAATGATGTACTTTTTAGGATGAATTATGATTCTGTTCTCCTTCAATGTCTTCAGAAATCTGAAGCTGAAAAGGTGTTGCAGGAACTCCATGATGGACTAGTAGGTGGACATTATGCAGGAGATGCCACAACACATAAAATTTTGCATGCAGGATACTATTGGCCTACACTATTTAAAGATGTGCATAGCTACATAAGGAAATGTCAAATTTGTCAAATTTCTACTGCTGAGACAAAAGAAACCATCATTGCCTTTGCAACCAGTCAATATCGATCAACCTTTTGATCAATGGGGATTGGATATAATAGGTGAGATTGTTCCTCACTCTTCTAAATAGCATAGGTATATCCTTACAACTACAGATTATTTTACTAAATGGGTAGAAGTAGTTCCTCTCAAGAAGCTAATGCTGAACACATCATTGATTTTATAGATTAGTTCATAATTTCCAGGTTTGGTTTACCCTCTGCTTTAATGTTTGACAATGCATCATATTTTTCTAGCAATAATGTGATTGAATTTGCACTTAAAAGAGGTTTTAAGCTTGAATATTCTGCCAATTATTACCCACAAGGGAATGGGTTGGCCGAATCAACGAATAAAAACTTAATCAGAATCATTAAGCGAACCATCGATCAGAATCATAAAAATTGGCACAAATCTTTGATGTATGCTCTTTGGGCAGACCGAATAACATAGAAAGCCACAATTGGCACTTCTCTTTAGTTTATGGGAAAGAAGTAGTTCTCCCAACTCATTTAGCAATTCTTTCTTTGGCCTTAGTTCAATTTATTGACAAAACACTGACTTCATCTTTACAACTAAGACAACTACAGATCCTTAAGCTAGAAGAGCAAAGAGAACAGGCTAAAATCACACACGCTCATCATCAAGCATTAGTGAAGGAGTCCTTTGATTCAAGCATGGTATCTAGGAAGGATTTTCAAATTGGAGATTTAGTTCTGAAATGGGATAAGGCTCATGAGGAAAAAGGAAAAGATTCTAAATTCCAACAAATGTGGCTTGGCCCATTCCAGATTGTTGAAATCATAGGTCCATCCACTTTCATGTTGCAAGATTTAGTAGGGAAAAGAGAATCTCTACCTGTTAATGGGCAGATCCTTAAAAAATACTTTCCATAGAAGATGACCTCTTCTATTTTTGTAAATTAGTATTTATATCTTTATTTTGACAATAAAATAGGTTGTAAATGGTTTTTTTAACTTTGGGAGTTCATGAAAAAGATTAGTGTTTCTTTTAGATTTTGTTTTTCTCTTGTATAAATAGAACTGATTTGGAAAATCGATCATTATCATTAAAAGATATAGTCAAATGTTATAAGGTTGAAAATGTTACTAGTTTTAGCCTTACAAATTTTGATGAAAAACAACCTTTAATCGGAATTTTTTTTTTTTTTTATATCAGTCAATGAAAAGCATCAATAACAAAAAAAGATTCTCTGTAGAAAAGTTGTTTCCAAAAACTCTGTAATTGTCGTCCAGAGCTATTCTTCGGGAACCAATGACTTCCTCCCACCTAGGGAATTACGAGTTTCAAGGAGTAATCCAATTATACACTATAAACTTAAAGAATAAGAGGTCTCATCACAATTCGACTTATCATGATCATAGGTATTATCACTTGTTGACATTGCCACAACTGCATAACAAAATAGGGCAATGACTCAAGATTGTTGTAATCAAAAGACAATGGGTTTCACCACGAGCCAGTTTGTTCACCAAATTTATAAATCAAGTGAATGGCACTGTCATAATTTGGCTACCAAACCAAGACATTGTTCTTTAAGAATTAAAAAAAAAACAAAAACAACGAGTGTGGATATGGATTTATCTTTGAAAATTGTATATTTCTCCAAGTAGGATACAGGATCATCACTGGGTAACAGGTAACCCTGTCAAGACTATGAACTCCTGCTGGAAGCAGAGGCTCTACCTACGACAAATGAGCATACTTAAAACTAATCTACAGACTTACCTTTATTAACTAAGTAGTGGCTGATGTAAATAGAATGACTAGCCTTCAGAAGTAAATAATCAGAGTTAACACAGAAGAAACAAACTACCATTAATGGCTGAAAGCATGATGCACTTTATATTTCTATAATAAAGTTTGATTTTCGAGAAATTTTTTTTGTTTTGGAAGTTTAGAAAATTCAGAAGATAATTAGAGATAACTGGTTCTTCCTAGTAAATCGCCAATTGTTGTGGCCAACAACAACCCCTCTTTTTATTTAGTTTTAGTAATAAAGCTAAATAAATGGGAACCCTTCTAAAAAATAAAAACTAGCACTTATATTTCCCTTTGAATAAAACATGCTATCATAAACTTAGGAAAACACTCACAAAACCTAAAATACCTAAGTTTTATGATATGTTTCGAATAAAATTGTTCTCTTAACAAAAAGACATGCCATCACAAAGGGTAATGGAGGACATCATATAAACAAGCTTTCAAAATTTCGAAAATGTGATGTGAGATCGTGCGCCTTAAAGACTCATCACACATCACGGATTTCATAAGCCGCAAGTATCACCTAAGGTAAAATATCCCGATTCGACAATATGCGATAAGACATCTTGCAAGATCGCATCTCGTAGCCACCTAATGAAATAAATAGTTGTTAACAAAATGGATTAACGATATTGCGATCCGCGATATTGCGAAGCAAATCACAAAATTGCTTTCTCACAGATCTGCAGGGCTCATCGTTCAATAAAGTTTTCTCATAATCTGATACCAAGTTATGGGCATTAATGTCAATTTAATGACTAGTCGATAGTCATTTATGAGATAAGATTTAGATCTTATCGAAAGGTTGTTTCACGTAGGGTGATGTATTTGATATGATTTCAGCATTAAGAGCTTTCTTGTCACCTTATCTCTTACCATTATTCTTTCCTTACTTGTATATTTGCAGGAACGACAAGTAGAGTAATATATGCAGCAGTGTGCAGAACACAATGGGAAAGAAGGAAAAAGCTCTGGTTGCAGAGGACAAAGAAATGATGCCTTTATACACAAACACCACCAGTAACAGAGATGCCGACATAACCACTTGGGAAGGCATGTACAGTCTACTTGAAGAAGAAAATCCTAGAGTCATGGAACTTAAAGAAACAACAGACTCGCACGGGTCATCTGAGGCATCAATTACTGAACTTGCATGTTCGTTCTTGCACCGGATAGCAGCAAGACCTAAGATTCTTCCATACACAAACATGGTCAAGTGGGTACTGGACAGTGCTAATATATCAGACAGACAATTCAAGTCTCGAGGTTAAGGCCTCATTGGGTCATTCACTTCACAAGATTTAAGGCTTATGTATCATCTACTAGAGCCGCAGGCAAGTTACAACAAACAGTTTGTGGAGAATTTTGCCAAAGAAAATGAAGATTGGGTGGAATGCACCAAGAACTGGTCGGTAAGAGAAGAACCATTGAAAAAGGGCAAAGCGCACCGATTGAGGCCCATGAAGATCGTGCAAGAGGCGAAACTAGAACCAAGGAAGCCCGGATCGAGAAAAGGAGGCAGTTTGTAATGCACAATTAGCGCTAATCGCGCATTGTTGGGCAAAACCTCTCGAGAAGGAAAGCCTCGAAGTGCTCAGTGGCATGGAAGTTGAGAAAACCATGGGGAAAAGCGCTAGAAGCTAAAGGCGGGACCCGCTCTCCAAAACCAACAGTATTTATCGGGGGCACCCTTGGGCAATAAGAAGATTTGGCTGAAACCTAGTGACTCCATTGAGAGACCAACATGTGGCAGGAATCAGAAGAAGTAAGGAAAGTAGGCGCGCTCAGAATCAATGAAGCCCACAAAGAAATGCTCTTTAATAAGTGGGAGACACAGATTAAGAAGGCAGAACAGGCAACAGAGGAAGCAGCTACAACGGAAAATAATGTCATTTACTGTGTCAATGAAAACCTGCACAAAGAAAACCTCATATGAGATATCGTTCCAGGATTTCTCCCAAAGGTGCAACAATTGCAGACAAGCTAGAGACAAAAGGTTGAGGAAAGGGCAGATTCCATTAAGAAGCTAATCAAGTTGAATTGGGATACTTACTAGCAGTACTTGGTTAAACCACATAGTCAATGCATGACTCTCAGATGCCTTATAGACTCTGCCGAGAAGATAGTGCTAGCACTTGCTGATTCTATTTTTGCAGGGCAACTAAAATCGGAGTTTGGCCAACCAACTCTCCTCAAGCCAATGTTGAATTGTTGCGATCTTAGAGAATAGATACATAGATAGTTAATTTCCAGATTCAATTTTAGTTTTAGTTTTGATTTATTTTTTCCTTAGATGAGGACGGTCATTTAAACATCCTCCTATATTTTTGTAATAAGCTATTTTTAGTATTTAAGTAGTAGTATTTTAACCCCTCTAATGCATTTAGAGAGGGGTCCTGAAATTTGTCAAAAACGTTTCCTCAGAACATGCATTTTTGCACCCTCAGAGGAGGTTTTGATGAATGAATGGAATGAGATTCATTGATATCTGTGTTTAATGTCTGCTACTGAAATGCACTTTTGTACTCTTAGTAGATGTTGAATTAGGAAGAGATAAATCTATATTGTTGAAGCTCATGAGTAGAACTTATTATCAATGGTACTTTTATCTCTTAATGATTTCTGCTGACCTTTTATACAAAACAATTCATTTTTATTGAATTCTTTTCTTGTAGCGATTGAATGATCTTTATTACCAATTCCTGTTAGAAATTATTTTAGATCGCATAAGTGAAAAGTTGAATCCCGGGTTAGTTTTAGAATTAGATATTTCTGTTTATTAGAATACAATTGCATGTTTTAAATTAGACTTAGATTAAAGTCATTTTACTTAGAAATCTTTAGAAAAGGAAATATCAATTCTCATCACACACACACAAATTGCGAAACTAGTCCCATTATCCCTAGTCAGACCCACCATCCCAAACGGAAAAGGAGATGCTTTCAAGGTCCAGATCGGGTGGGTATCCCCCTTGTTGTAGACCCAATTTTTGGGGCTTCAACACTCTGTCAGAAATTTCCAACACCAAGGGTTCTCCATGAACTAATTTTCCACCCATAATGCTTGAATTCTTCCAATTTCGCCCTACAATTTTCAAATATTAACACAACAAAAAAAACGCAATAGAGAACAAGAATTACTTTGGTAAAATAGAACAACAAGTATATGTAACAACTAAATTCCATAATGGTAAGTGAAATTTCCATGAGAATTAATAGTATTAATTCAAGGACTATCATACTTCTACATGCCATTTGATCATGGGATATCATAGCAACATACAAAGTACAATAAGCCGAATAAATATAGTGCATGCAAAGGTGTAAATGGGAATCCTCCCCCTCCTTAAAAAGATAGGTCTCCTACGACCGAGTAGACAGGTAAAGGGTAGTTCTGACGGCAAGGCAAGGGAGTGAACAATACAACAGTAAATGAAACAAAGTATGCATATCAATGATAGGACGGCAAGAGGTATGGTTATAATGAGAGCAGAGTGTGTAAAGCTAGTTATGAATAAGAGATAGGACACTTTGGATTGATGATAAGTTATGTGAGAAAGAAAAGGACAACAATATGCCTAAAAGATGCTCTGCTGATGGTATTCTAGCGAAGAATGATACAATTGATCGAAAAGCAATATTTCATGCATAAAGGTTCTAAACAGGGAAAATTTAAGGAAATAATTTCTCCAATAAAAAGAAATAATAAGCAGAGGGTATTATAGTAATAATTGATGATAAGATATAACTTCAATACCATAAGTAGAGCCTCTACTACTAGAAGGCATCCATAGCCTTGGCATGGTTTCTTTTTAACTCATATGAGCCAGGATCCTCAATTTGTAAATGGAGATTTCCAGTGCTATTCTACAAAAGAGATCAGTGTGCTGGTGTGGTAACCAGATGACCACACTGCCATTCACTAGGATGTAGCAAAAGTGATCAGGCTATCTCATGATGAGACCTCTTGTTCCAAGGATATTCCGGCTATCCAATGGATCATAACCTTGGTGTGGTGGCCATAGTGGGAATGTCAGTTTGCTACAACCTTATGAACATGGTGAGACCCCCTATCATCCATATGAAAACAAAATTTTGTTGTTATTACACATTTTATGATAAATATAGGGAGGTTCAATACTCCTTAAGAGTAGGGATGATGGAAGAAGTTGAACATGTCAATAGAAAAAGTATACCCATTATCTTATTTATTATAGACTGAGAATATTATAACGAGGAAGGGTGGAACCAACATGGTATTAAGATGAAAAATCAATATCATGTAAAACAGAAAACGATGCAGTAAAGTAGTATATAAATAAGTATGTTCCTTTCCTTGAAAAGAATCTATCATCAATAAGATATCCTGTTAAAGATCATAACATTAATGGTATTAACTCCCTTAAATAGAATCCATAAATTCTTGTCCTCATAAAAGTAGTGTACTTCATGCCATAAAAAGAAAACAAAATGAAAAAAAAGAAAAATGGGGTTGAGATAAGTGAAGAACATCACACAAAAGAAAAATTTTGCTATTCAATTGGGTTGAATAGTGACTATTCAAAAGATTGAACAATAGCTGTTCAATTAAATGAAAAGAAAAACAACGCAAAAAGAAAAGAAGTGTTGTTTAATAGATTGAACATCAATTATTCAATACATTAAACAGTAGCTGTTCAATAGATTGAACAACAACTATTCAATAGATTGAACAACATCTTTGATACCACTTGTTATAGATTTGACCTAAAAATATTTGAAATGATAAAAATATACCCAATAATTGTAAATAATCACCAAAAATATCAATATCTGAATATAGATAGAAATGCTTCTTTATAGATCAAACCCTTAAGGTAAGGCAACACCATACATTCACTCCTTAAGGAAGGAGAACACTCCAGAAGCCATATGACTGTTCATATAATAATCCTTGACATCTCTTAATGGGGAGTCTCTGGCCTCTATATAGGCCTCATACATACAATACCATGGGTCATTACTATGGTTCCCTCAATACCATCTACCTAATACCATGGGCTTATTACATTATTGCTAATTACTTGTGGTCCCTTACATGATACGGGTTAACCAACTTATTTATTACTATGGACCATCCCATTATTACATTATTCCCGTGGGTACCTCTCTTTGTACCCCATATTATGCTCCCTAGGTATACTACAGAGAACCCCAACATGAACCTACAGTAGAAATTAGTAAGACCTAGAAAGTTGTGGAGATCTATCAAAGTGGTTAGGGTTGGCCAATCCCAAATGACTTGGATCTTCTCTGGATCCACATGCACCCTCCATTCATTAATAATGTATCCTAGATATTGAACTTGGGTTAGGCCAAAAGTGATTTCTCCAAATTGGCACACATCTTGTGTTGCGGCAGTGTTTGGAGAACCTAATGAATGTGGTGGAGGTGCTCTTCCTAACTCTGGTTGAACATCAGGATGTGATCCAAGTATACCACTACAAATGAGTTGGTGAATGGTTGCAATGTGTCATCCATCAGCCTCATGAATGTTTTCGGAGCATTTTTTAACCCAAAAGCCATAATCAACCATTCAAAACAGCTGTCCTTTGCTTTGGAGGTAGTCTTCCACACATAGGAGGGTTCGATTAGTACCTGGTGATATCTAGAATTCAAGTAAATCTTACTAAAATATTTGGCTCCTTTGAGTTAGTCCAAAAGGTCATCAATCTGTGGGATCAGGTACCTATTCTGGATAGTGATCTTGTTTAACATTCGATAGTCAATACAGAGTCTCCAAGTCCCATCCTTCCTCTGTACCAACATGATCGAGTTCCCACAGGGTGATGAAATCAGCCAGATGTGACCTTTTTGCAGCAGCTCTTGAATATTCCTCTTGAATTTGTCATTCTCCAAAACAGCGCACCGATAGATTGGTCCATTGGGTAAAAACGCACCTAGGGTCAAATCGATGAAGTGCTTGACCTAGCAATGCAGAGGCACCCCTGCAGGGGAGGTGAATATTTCTTGGTACTCCTCCACAACCTTGTCCATCTATTTTTTTTGTGCGGAGGGGCCCTATATGGAGGTCATGGCCACCGTCTTCTTCTTTCTATTAGGGCATATCATTAGGAAAACAAATTTCTCGATTTTGGAAATGAGCTTACTACATTGTTTTGTAGTAGCCAAAGAGATGGTGGTAGGTGGTGTTATCTATGGTATCCTACACAACTTATTTCCCAAGTTAACAATATTAGTGCGACGCCTTAACTCATACATGTTATCAACTGGGCTAGTGGGGGTTGGGCTATGTCAACCCTTTAACCCAGTGTAACTATTTCAAACCAGTTTTTGATTGGAAGTTATCCCTTCCAATTCGAGAGGGCTCCCTCAATAATTTTTTTAAATACAGATGGCTAACTCTGGTTTTTTGTGATTTTTCTGCTGAAAGAGTGTGAGGACATCCACCACTAGGCATGGAGTCAATTAAATAAAAACAATAACAAACAACATTGTTTTATGGAAGCTGAGGCATATTTAGTTTACTAATGTGGAAGTGGACATTCATAGTAATCAAAACAAATTGAAGGAAGTTCGAGCAATGAAACATTGAATTCCAAGTAATCAAATAAGTTCCGAAAACTAATAACAAAGGAGCATGATAAGATAGGACTAAAACTGGAATGAATCCTAGGTTAAAACAGAGTATGTTGCAACTATATTTTCTATTAATTGAAACAATACAAAAGTGGTTTTCTCACTACATCGATCCCCTTATGTAGAGTCGAGAATCTACATATTTATAGAGAAATATCTCTTTTATAAAATTTTCCACTTGGGCTAGATTCCATCGATATCTATGAGATCAAATCCTATTTGAATAATAAAACTTTGAGCCTTCGTAGGAATTTCTATTACAACAGAGTTCGAATAGAAATGGGAGTCATATGAATAGAACCTATCTAACAGTTACAATTATTTAGGAAAATCAAACTATTGTAGCATGGCATTGTATTTGTGGAAACTTGAACATCTGGCTCTTCGAAATATTGTTGTGTTGTTTCTGGTAAAATGTGTTGAGAGTGCCTCGTTGTCAACTGTGTTTCGTTGCCCTCTGTGTCTTTCTGCCCTATTTTATTGCATTCTATTTAATGACCATCCTATTGAAGAAATTCTATAAAACACCCTCGTCATCTCACAAAGCAAGAGAAGAATTGATATTTTAATATTCATGATCTAGGTCGTTGATCCGAACTGATTTAACCTAGGTCGTTGATCCACGCATTTTTACATCGCACTCACAACATAGGGGGAGGTACTTTTAACTTTTAACATTGATTCATGGTAATTCCCTTATTTTCTGGACGTTATGGTTTATAAAATCCATCACATAAAATATCGCATATGGGAGGGTTTTCGTACATCTCAATCGCAAATCAGAAAGGATTTCTGGGAGGAGGAACTTATGACTATGAGATGCGCAATTTCAATATCGCAATCAGAAGAAAAACAAATATCACAATCGGTGAGGAGGAGGGATATTGAAATTGACATCGAAAATAGATATCACAATTGGCAAGGTCGAGGAAAGAATTTTGATATCACAATCAGGGAGGATGTTGCGATATGCGATATCGGCGGGGGGTTTTGTGATATGCAATATCAGCAGAGGGTGCCAATCGGAAAGAGAGATGATATCACAATTGGTGAGAAGAAGGGTTCTATGATATCGGTAGGGAATGAAATATTGCAATTGACCAGTGGAGGGAGGAACTTAATTGTGATAGTTGGGAAGATTTTGTGATATGCGATATCGCAATCACGAAAGGAAAAGGGGATGAGTGGATATGTATTGCAAAAGGGAAAAGGGCCGAAAGTGATATGTTTTTGGGTCTAAGCCTTATAAAAGGACTGTGGCATGTTTTATAAAGGCTTTTAAGTATTGCAAAGGAAAATTCGGAAAGGTGACTACATTTAGAAATACAAAGGGTTTACAGCTAGAGTTGAAAAATGGGTTACGGCTAGAGTTGAAAAATGGGTTATAGTTAGAGTTGGAAATGGGTCTGCGGATGAAATGGGATGAGTGAGACAAATGGGTTTTAGGGAATATGGGAATTTCTTTAAAACAATTAGAATAAACCTATCCTTCCTTCTTTAATCTGAAAATGTGAAGCAAAACAACCTCTTTCAAAAAAACAACAGATAGATGCAAAGATTAGTGATGGGAAATCTTGACTAATAAAACTAAAAATTATTTCTACTGGTTATCATGGATAACATTGTCTCCAATGGGGATGTTTCACCCCCATGGTGCAACAAAGAACCATCATACCAGTTTCCTGACCATTGGGTTGATCCCATATGAAGACTACATTCAAACCCACTTCACCAAACTTAAAAGAAAACTACAAAATGTAATCTAAAGCTGAAGGAAATACTTGCCCATCAAGTTTATTTATGTACCTATTCTAATATCTGAAAATCCACTTGCTTAATTCAAGAAAAATAAAATCTCAAGTATAACCAGACAAAGAATTGATCCAACACCTAGGCTCCTTGACTGTGCTTGAAGAAAATCAGTAATGGATCATATTTTGGCAACTCAAAAAGAAAACTGAATCAATCACTTGAGCTTGTAAATGGAAGAAACTTCACCTTCACTAATGATTGGAGTAGACTTGCAATAGAACTCATCTTGAAAATTCTTCAAGCTACTGATCTACAAGCAGTGGAGACATCAGGGTATTATCACAACCTTCAGAACTTCTGATTTCCTCTTACCCTTAGGAATCAGAGTGAAGAGACTCAAAATAATCCTAGAAAAGGAGCTTTTCAGCTCCTTGCAGACGCACCTAAATGTTATCAACCAAATTGGTGGGGTTTGGAATATGTCAACCCTTCAACCCAGTGTGACTATTTCAAACCATATTTTCATTAGAAGTTAGCCCTTCCAATATAAGAGGGCTCTCTCAAATTTTTTTTTTTTTTTTAAATGTAGATGCCTACCTCTGGATTTCTATGTGATTTTTCAGGTGAAAGAGTGTGAGGACAACCACCATTGGGCATGGAGTCAATTAAATAAAAACAACAACAAACAACATTATTTTATGGAAGTTGAGGCATATTTGGTTTACTAATGTGGAAATGGATATTCATAGTAATCACAATAAATTGAAGGAAGTTGGAACAATGCAACATTGAATCCCAAGTAATCAAATAAGCTATAAAAACTAATAACAAAGGAGCATGAAAAAGTAGGAATGAAACTGGAATGAATCTCAGGTTAAAAAAGTATACTACAACTATATTTTCTATTAATTGAAAAAATACAATGGTGGTTTTCTCACTACATCGATCACCCCCTATGTAGAGTCGAGAATCTACATATTTATAGAGAAATATCCCTTTTACAAAATCTGCCAGCTAGGCTAGATTCCATTGATATCTATGAGGTCAGATCTTATCTGGTTAATAAAACATTGAGCCTTCGTAGGAATTTATGTTACAATAGAGTTCGAATAAAAATGAGATTTATATGAACAAAACCTATCTAATAGTTAGAATTATTTAGGAAAATCAAACTTTTGTACTGTGGCAGTGTATTTGTGGAAACTTGAACATATGGCTCTTCAAAATCTTGTTGTGTTATTTCTGGTAAAATGTGCTAAGAATTCCTCATTGTCCTTTGTGTTTCACTGCCCTCTTTGTATTTTTTCCCTCTTTTCTCGCATTTCTTTTAATGACCATGCTACTGAAGGAATGCCGAAAAACATCCTCGATGTTTCACAGAGTAGAAGAAGAATATATATTTTAATATTCATGATTTGGGTTGTTGATACAAGCTGATTTGACCTAGGTCATTGATTCGAGCCTTTTTACATCACAATTGCAACATAGGAGAAGGTATTTTTAACACTGATTCATGGTAATTCCCTAATTTTCGAAATGTGATGGTTTATGGAATGCAACACATAAAATATCACTTTCAGGAGGGTTCTCGCACATTGCAATTGCAAGTTGGAAAGCACTTCGAGGAGGAGGAACTTTTGACTATGTGATACCCAATTGTGATGTCACAATCGGTGGGAGAAGGTTTATCACAATCGACATCGAAACAGATATCGTAATCATCGAGGAGGAGCGATATCGCAATCAGCAAGGCGGAGGAAAGACTTGCGATATCACAATTGCGGAGGATGTTATGATATGAAATATCGGTGAAGGGTTTTGCGATATGCAATATCGTCAGAGGGGGTAATCGGAAAGAAGGATGATATCGCAATTGGTGAGTGGAAGGGTTTTTCAATATTGGTAAGGAAAGAAATATCGCAATCGGCTAGTAGAAGGAGGAACTTAATTGCGATAGGTGGGAAGCTTTTACGATATGTGATATCTCATTAGAAAAAGGAGAACGTGATGAGAGTTTTATGAAACCAGCTCACAAAAAGATAGAAAAGATAGATCAACGCCTTAGAATTGAGCCTCTTTGAGGGGGCAACCTCCTTTACATTACACAAATGAAAAATTCTTGGATGATACAAATGAAAATACCTCCTTTCTATATATAGGAGTCTAAGGGGTCATAATGTAATTAGGGCCGACATAACAATAATAATGTAAGGGCACAATAATAACAGTAGTGGGCCTCTATGGGGCACAATAGTAACAATATGGGGACTACATGGGTACAACAATATAATAAGGGGGTTGTACTAATAACAATAAGGGGTTACACTAGTAGTATAGGGGCCTAACAATGCCCCCTCTCCTTCAAAAAGTGTTTTCCTCAATGCTTGAGTAGTTCTTGATGCTTCTGTATAAAATTATTGTCCTCCCATGTGGAATCTTCAACGGGTAAGTTCTTCCACTTGATGAGATACTCTGAAATTGATCAATTCCATAGCTGTCGGGTTCCGGTTTCTATGACTGCTCCAGGTTCCAATATGATTTTTCTTTCCTTTTCAATTTCTGACAACATTGTTTGAATTGAGATATTTTGCAACTTTTGAATAAGTGGCCATACTTTTTCTTCCTTCTTCCATTCATCCCTTGCTTCATTTATCCAATCTAGTTGGATAATAGAAATAGCACAAAACAATGCTTACACATCCTCATCCTTTCTTGAAAGTGCATCTGCAACAAAATTTTGCTTCCCTTTTCTATAGATGATGTCAAAGTCATAACTCAACATATTTGTGATCCATGTTTTTTGTTCTTCTAAAGATAATAGTTGTTCTAAAAGTATTTAAGACTATCATGATCCATTTTTACCTTGAAGTGTCTTCCCATTCGGTAAAGTCGCCATTTCTTAAGTGCATATAGTATTGCCAACATTTCCTTCTCATAAATAGCTTTCTTGAGATGTAGTAGTAAAAATACCCAATCACCTACATCAAAACATTTTTCACTACGGTGTTGATCTACCTGTTGTTTCATTTGATTTTGCACCAAAGTGGCGTTATCCTTTAAAAGTTGGATAAATTGTTATTGATGCTTGATGTGATCTTTCACTGCTTGAAACTTTTTCTTCTTGATATGTCCTTCTATCTTTAGACTTTGAGGAGTGGTAATTTATTCCAATCCTTTACAAGATATGGTCAGATTCATTTCTTGATGCTTGATGTGATCTTTCACTTCTTGAACATTTTTCTTCTCGATATACTCTTCTATCTTGATATTTTGAGGAGTGGTAATTCTGACCAATGAATTACAAGATATGGTTGGATTCATTTCTTCTTTTTTGATGTGATCTTTCACTTCTTGCACCTTTTTCTTCTTGATATGTCCTTCTATCTTGAGAGTTTGAGGAGTGGTAATTCTTGCCAATGCTTTACAATATATGGTCTTATTCATTTCTTGTTTCTTTGGGGCTGGGTCCTAGTGTATATCCTCTTCTTTTGATGTTTCTTGATCCTTTTCTTCCTCTTCTTCATACTCCATGTAAAATAATTTCTTCTCAACACACTTATGACCTTTAGTGCATTTGTTATCACAATTGTAACAAAGCCCTTTTTCTCGTTTTCTTCCAATCATTGTGGTGTAACCCTTGTAGGTTGTGGAAGGCTAGAATAAAAAACACTTCCATCTCTATAATTGTGAGGGGTAGGCTTCCTTGTTGCCATAATTTTACTTTCCACTATGTAACAAAGCCCTTTTACTCTTTCCAATTGTTGTGGTGTTGCTCTAGAGAAGGTGTTTCTCTATGTATCCTCATAATGTGCTATCATTTCCTTTGTGAAAATTGACCACGTAACAAGTTGTTTACGATAACAAATCCCTTTGTACCATAAAAATTGATCCAGTTCTAAATATGAAGATGCAATATATACCTTTTGTAGCAGTGGTGCACCATGTAGATCAAAATATTTCTCCATCTGAAGTATCCAATTTACTGGATCCTTGCCATCAAACCTTCTCATCTTGATTTTTCTTGATTTTAGGAGCTCGATCTTGAAACGACTGTAAATATGTACTTTTAGAGCTTTAAGTTCTGAAATTGTGACCTGCAGTAGCCCTCTGTGTCCTCTTTCCAATAGCACTAGTTTGATCGAATTTAGATTCTCCAAGAAAGAGTTATGCATAATCTCCCAATATGACTTGATTATATACCTTTTTAGAAGGGCGAACATGTATGAAGTGCCACGTGTCATTGTTTCGACCTTAGGATCTGTTGGGTTGTGTTATATTTTTTCCACATAGTTAACAGGGGGTTTGAGGGGTACCTGTAACCCCAATTTATGGTTGGGTGGACCCACCTATGGTTTTGTGCATGATTTTCGCACATGTTTTCTGGACGCGATGGTTTTCGGTCCATGGTATTGGATTGATGGTTTTTTGGTCCATGGTATTGGACGTGATGGTTTTTCTGTCCATGGTATTGGATGCTTCGGCATGTATAAATATGTATTGTAACATTGAAAGGAACATAATGAAAAATCAAGCTGGTAGTCCCGGTTTTGGGATCCAGTGGGAAATCTCTGTGTATATGTGTTTTATGTGTTATGCTCTCGCATTTTTATTTTTCCTGTGATTTAGAATTCGTATGCAGGTAATTTCTGTACGGGGTTAAAACCTACATTTACTTGTTTTTTTCTAAGATAGCTACCAGTCTTAGTGGGAATAACAACTCTGAGTGGACACTATTCCCGGTAACAAAATGGCGACTCCACTGGGGAGCGAATAGATTGTTTGTTAGTGTATCTTTGTTTGTTTTATAAACTTACAGACGGAGCTTGAAGTCAAGCCAGCTAGCCTTCGAACTACATTTATTATACAAATGCAAAGTAGATCGATGCTGCTTCCGTCTATCTCTGGGTTTTGTTTATAAATTGAACAATTGATCTGCAAACGTTCTAATTGCCCTAAGTGGTGGCTCTAGTAACCTCCTTAGATCAACCCCTGTGATTTATATTTACTGAACATCACTTACTCGACCTAAATCCTTGAACTGAATTGCAAATTGTGAGTGAAAACTGGTTAAAAGTCTTGCACTGGTACCATCGCACCCTCCCTTCAAGGCAGTCAAATGCATCGCACTTCCCATGTGCAATAGGTGCGCTGCATACCGGATTCCCTGTGTGACAGGTGCGATGGTCAAGGAAGGTTAAATTTACCTTCAGACTTTGGTTTTTCTTCACTATTTTCAATTATATTCAGGAGTTTTTCTGTCTGTGGTCAGTATATCTCTATGAAAACCCCTTTCTCTTACATCATTCTGCCTCTATTGTGCAAAGAATTGTAAGTGTTTTTATGTATTGTGCGCCATTTTCAGTTCTCTCTTGCAAAGAAGTAGCGTAGTCGAATTGTCGTTTCTTAATCTGAAAGTGTCGTAAGTGTCATTTTCAATTATAGAAGAGAATCCCATTGTTCTTGATAGTCGATTGTACTGTTACTCTTGTATATAGTTTGAATTAGTAGTTTTTAAAGTGTTGAAAAATAGTTTTCATTTCGAAATCGCAAAGTGTCGCCCTTATCTTCACTTCCTTTTGAAAAGAAATTTGTTAAGTATTGTTGCTTTGAAAATAATTCAGATTTGCACTTAGCTTTCTTATCGTCATTTATACATTAAGAAGGCTGAAAACAAATACATGCATGTGAATTTTCATTTAGACTACTTGGTTTGATTAGGACAGTGCATTTAGTGTGTGCTCTGTGCTCTTTGTTGAAAGACCTCAACTTTCTTTCCTTAGTAACTAGGATTTGCATTGCCAAAAGAAGATTAAACAGTTGTTTATCATCTTAGACTGCATTTTAGGAATTGTATAACACATCACACGGTGAACCTGAAAGGAAAATTTTTAAACAAGATCAACTATAAAATAATTTAATGAATCTAAAAAATGCTTTGGAACCTAACGCATAACATCTAGAAGTCTAGGCTAGAGACGTATTCCGGCATCGTAAAAACCTGGTAACTGTTGTTTTCAATTGTTGGTTGGTGATTCCTCCTCTCTGAGACG
Source organism: Pinus taeda (assembly GCA_000404065.3). Taxonomy (NCBI): domain Eukaryota; kingdom Viridiplantae; phylum Streptophyta; class Pinopsida; order Pinales; family Pinaceae; genus Pinus; species Pinus taeda. Next base: position 13,753 of record APFE031181034.1, on the reverse strand, counting down.
ATAAGTGCTAGTACGGACTTGTACTCCCACGTACCGTCAAGTATATATTGGGAGACCACAATAGGCTACATCCTTTATCCTTAGGAACCGTGTCTGCCGCCGCTATCGATCACAATGCACTGAACACAGCATTCGGGAAGATTGACTACGTACCGTAAAAAGTATTATGCAAGTTTGCCGATTGGTTTGGTAATCAACCTCTACTTAGCTTTCCAGAGAAGTCTCTTTTGTTCCTTTTCAGACTCCTTAAAGGAAAGGTCCATTTGAGCACTTGTCACTTCAGGCTCATTAAAAATCGAAGGCGACTAGAGTCATCTTTTGTTTTTTCTCAACTCTTAAAAATTGAAAAAACAAGTTGTGTCAAAGCATCTAAAATTTATTTTAATCGGAATAACATCACAAGCTCCCTCATTAGTCTTTAGGTTGAGAAAAATGGAGTCTACCAACCAAGGAGTTCCCCTTGGAGGAAATCCTACTCCTTTCTCCTCTTGGGGAGATGTTTGTGCACCCCATATGGCCACATTGTCACTTCTAGGGTTGACGATTGGTTTGCCCGTATGGATTTTCTCTACCTCTGTCGTTCAGAATACCGTTATTCCTAAACAGTCAAGTCAGCAACTAGATGATACTAGAGTTGCCCCCCAACCTTCTACTTCGATTGTTTCTCCCTCTCCTCCTTCCTCTTCGCTTGATAAAGCTGGTAAAGCTAAAGATCAAGTAACTGAGAAGAAGAAGAAGCGAAAAGAGAAAAAATAAAAGAAGAAGAAAGAACCAAAAGCAAAAGGGGGCAACCATGCATCGTCTAGCGAAAAATCCTCATACTGCACCATCTAAACCGAAATCTCCATGTGTCATTTGCAAAGGATACCACTATCATCGAGATTTTCCTTGCATCCCTCGGATCTTAAGGGACTGGGCTCCTCATTTGCACAATCTGGTGTTGTCAACCTATGATGATCATGTTGAAAGCACACCATCAACCAGTGAAAGTGAAGTATCTGGACAGAAAAGGAATCACAAATTTCCTTGTAAATTGTGTGAAGGCGATCACGTCGTCCACTGTTGTCCCTTCCTAAATGAAGCTAAAAGAGTTTTGGATGACCGTCCTACTTCACCACTACGGCTCCCTCCTAGATATAAGAAACTCTTGCCGAGTCCACCACTGGTTGAAAATCTAGCTGGCATGCCATTGTGGTCGGTCAAAACATCTATCATTGAAAATGATCCCTCTGAATCCATACCAAACGAAATTCAAAAGGTCGAGGCGGCAGTTGACCCGGTCTTGCCTTCAGAATGTTCATCTTCGAACGATACCGTCACCAAAGAGAAAGAGAACGACACCGTTCAAATTCTTTTCATAAACACAGAATCCAATGAACTTGGGGGCAGTCTACCTATTCCTTTACCATAGGAAGGAAGCTCATCAGAGTCATATCCGGCCATCTATTCGGTCCCACCTCCAAGCAACCTAGTCATTTCCTTCAATTGGAATCTACTAGGCAGACCCCGTTTACCAGCTAGTGTACCATTCCGAATCATTATACAAGCTTACAGAATGGTCATGGCTAGTACCATCATATATGAAGGGGTTTCTGTGAGTATCCTTTCCTCAACTGCTTGGAAAGCGCTTGGTTCGCCATCGCTTTCGCCTGAAATGAGAAATCTGACAGGTTTTGACAAAGGAACCAGTCGACCGTTAGGGATCCTTCCCAATGTGCCCATTACTTTGAGAAGGAAAATCGTTCATATGAATGTGATGGTAGTCCAAGGACCCTTGGATTATAATCTACTCCTTAGATGTGACTATATTTATTACATGGGAGCCGTCGTCTCCTCACTCTTTTGAGTAATGTGTTTTCCACATGGAAGAAGAGTGGTCAAGCTCGTAGGCCAACTGTCATTCCCTGGTTCACACATAGAAAATAGTCAAATGCCATCCCTAAATGGTATTTTCATGCAAGGAATGTCTCATCAATCTTCAGTCCGTCCACCTGATGAGCGCGAGTGATTACGGAGGATATGACTGAAACCCAGGGGGCATGCACCTTGGTTTGTTTCGGCAGGAAAACCTTGGGTATAGAGTAGGTTTCCACAAAGGATGTATGACTAGTCTGACACACCCATCCATTTAGGAAAATGGGATTAGACTAGAATAAGATTACCTCGTCAAAGTTATGTGAGTGGAGGCGATTGCACCACTCACCTTTGTCTATTTCGGTAGACATCGCCAAGGAAGCATTTTGTCTGCGATGTAGATGGAAAGCTTTCATATGGTAACCTGGGAATTTTCGCTATACCTGGGGGCATGCAAACCTTTTCGCATGCAAGCGAAGAGCAACCATTTATTTTTTAAATTTGTAGGTCCTCTAACCCTTTAAACTCGTAAGGTTGGTCGTTTCCTAGCTTGCATAAAGAAAGGATCCGGGGAAAAGCTTTAAAAGGTGCAAGCTCCATAAAAAATGGCATCTTAGATGAGATATCCTTATTATATGATAGGCACCAGTAGTTTTAACGCAAAATTCAAGCTCGTTAAAAAATAAACATAAGCAATGAGCAAATGTTTCCCGCAGAGTTTAAGCTCATTAAAAAATGAACCAATTTTCTGGTAAATAACCATTGCGAATGCATTATCATCAGCTTTTGAGCCTTGGTCGTGTTCTCATCATAACCTCCACTCTATTTTTTAGCTGATCATTCACCTCCATTTGATTGTTTACCCTTTCAAGGAACATCTATGAAGAGTGATTCTATTAGCCATCCTTGTGACACTGCCGTGATTGGAAAATTCCAAACATTACCTGGAATCAGCTGCTACCCGAAATCATCACACGTTCCTCGAAAAAGGAATCTCCTTTAAGCTCTTTTCAACTGACTCGTAAAATATGAAAAGATTTCCGAGCGATTAGCCTCTCCGGCTCATTAAAGTCATCAAAAGTTTTATCCCTCCTCTAGATTTTAATCTTAATGGACTTGAGGGATTATTACACAAAAATATCTAGCACTTGTCTTGTTCGACTCGTTAGAATTACTGAACATTCATCCCTTTCATATTATTTTATGCTTTTTCAGCCTTAAGGGATTATATGACGAAAATGAATCTTTGGAGTTTCCTTTCCGTCCCTTTCAGACTCTATAAAATTGAAAAGGACCGAGTTATCTTTGTCATTAAACTCGTTAAAACCGAATAGCGACAAACTCGTCCAAATGGACGAGAACGAGTTTCAAAGTCGCTAGGCTCGTTAAAATATAGTGACAGGTTTGCCTGAAGGGTGGATTATAGAACAAGCATATGTTATCCTCCTCAAGCTTGACAAAAATAAATAGGTATTGTTCAGCAATGACTGGGGAAAATTAGGAAGAAAACTTGAAAAAAACTTTATTGGTAGCAAGTCGCTCTTGAACATGACACTTTCTCTTCGCATCCAAGTCGGGTTGGGTTGTTCCGTTCACTGGTCATATCACCATTGGTCCATCACACCATCCATCTTTGGGGTTAACGCTACCAATCCATCGTTAGTGTCACCGATATGTTTAAGAGAAGGCATTCAGAGAATTCACCTGTGTCTCACCCGCTGCAATACATTCACGCTCCATTCTTTTCATGACCGCCACCCGGAACCCTGTATCATCAGATCGTTTTCACCTCCAAAATCATTTGCTTCGTTCCGTGTCGTAGATGTGGGATTCATTAAGGCCCTCCTACGATGGGTCACTTCTTGTCGACATCAGCTCATTATCCAAGAAGTCGACCTAGGAACAACCCTTTCAGTACTTTGAAGCTTGCATGCCTCAATGGCAAGTTTCTCACTTTCGGCGACAGGTTTACATTAATGGCCTTTGACTGAGATATTTTGCGTGGTGTTCGACGCCAAGTCCTTTTTTCACACCGCATGAATTGTACTGTAGTACCTTGAGAGTCATTGTCATTATTGGTGATTCCTCTCGCGCCTGTTAATAGCTTACATCATTGGCTGGTAATCAGGCGATGTCTTTCCATGTTCGACTCCAGAACATTTTTCACATGGATCGACTTGTACTCTGAGTGAAGATTGAACGAGTTTTGAAGACCCCAGATCTAGTTTCATCCATTCAGGTTGTGATATATTCAGGAATATAAATACATCAAATGTACATCATTGCCAAAGAGATGATCATCCAAATCAAAGGATGATGAGTCTGAATCATCAGTCTGCTACACAGATGATTGTCTATCCTATGTATATGAAAATGAAGTTATAAAGTTGAGCATGGGAATGCCCACCTCAGATAGATCGTGAAAATATTATGAAGATAATGTATTGTATTGTATCTTATTAGAGGTCACCTCCCAGCTCGAAAAAACTTTGGATCCTCATGGTAAAGCATTTCACCCGACATCAAAAGATTAACGACCTCATGCTTTAGGGGGCAACTGTTATAGAAATTTTTGGGCACTGCAACCCAAATCATAAATGTCCATAAACTGAGGGCTCCTAAGTCCCTAAAAGTGTTTCATCACTACCTAAAGGAACAAGGTCAGCTAATTACATCATCTCCCAGAAGTTCTCCACTAAAAACTGCTCAGAAATGGTCAAAACTAGACCATACTAAATACCTAATGCAGAGGGTGCGATGCATATCACCTTCCCAGCGTAAAGAGTGTGATGCATACTAAATGGCCCCTCTGTAGGGTGCGATGCGCGAGAATGGACAAATGGTAGAGACAGTTTGCGAGGTGGAAGATCATGGAATCTTCCAGAAACTTCCCCTCTAACACTTGCCTCTCTGTTTTCGACCAGGGATGAGTAACAGTCTCCAAGTGGAATCAAGAACTATCAGAGAGAGGACACTAATCAAGAGCCTAGAAGATGACTCACCCCCCTACAATCATCTATATATGGATCCTTCATTACAGAGATCCAGAGGCTGGAATCTTGTATCTTGTAGAGAAGTGTTGTTGGTTTTCTGGTGAAACTTCATAGTGTTGGGTGATCTAAGCTTTACTTGAGGTGAAGAAGGGCTTTCTTGCTGGAGGATGATGATGGGTCAGAACAATTGGTTGTAATCCTCTTACTTTTCTTGATATTAATAAAGCTATTCAAGTTTTCCTCCATATTCTTGTATGTTTGATTGTATATGCATTTTTATGGTTAATACATATCTGGTCCTGTGTTATTTATGAATATAGATCTATGTTCTTCGATAGTAATATGCTACTTTGATTTCACAGGTTTTCTTTGAAGCTGAGCAGATGAAGAATAAGCGGCAAAGATCTATCAGGAAGGAGAGGAATCGAGTAAGGAACCAAGCGCAAGACTAAGGTTGGTGTCCTTTGTTCCACTCTTATCTATTTTCATAAAGGAAAACGAAAGTAGTCTTTACTTGTTTGTTTATAAGATAGCTACCAGTCTTAGTGGGAATAGCAGCTCTGAGTGGACACTATTCCCAGTAACAGGGTGAGAAGGAACCAGTAATGAAGTGTACAAGCCTAGTTTTCTATTGCTGGGCTTGTTTTTTGCACACATAGTACACCCTCTTACATATCTAGAAACTGTCTCATTCATTTTCGGCCAATAACAAAATCTTTGCAGCTGTGCAACTGTTTTACTTACCCCAAAGTGACCTGATATCAGAGAAGTGTGTGCCTCTCTAATTATCTTTACTCTCTTTGTTTGTGGAATGCAGAGTTTCCCACAACGATACAAGAGTCGGTCCTTCACATGATAATCCAATTCTTCTACCCTTTTGCCTTGGCTCAAAGTTGCATATACATCTTTAAAGTCTATATCTTGAGCATATTGTTTAATGTAGCTTTCATGTAGTACAGAATTATGCTTAAGTATAGTAGATGCATTTATAATGGGTCTAGACAACATGTCTGCAACTTTGTTGTGTATGCCCTTTTTATATGTGATGACTAAATGAAACTGTTGTAGAAAACTCATCCACCTGTAATGTCTTGATTGCTACAACTTAGTTTGGGAGTGTAGATATTGAAGTGTTTAATGATCAGTATACATTACTGTCTCTTTACCCACCAAATAATGTTTCCACTTTTTCACACTCTGAACTAATGCATACAATTCTTTATCATATGTAGGATAGTTAACTACTGCAGGATTAAAATTCTTATAATAATAACATATGGGTTTATCGTGCTGTGTCAACACTGCTCCCATGACATAGTCATTGGCATCTATTTGGATCTCAAATGGTCTTTGTAGATCAGGCAGTGCTAGTATAGGTGTTGTACTAATCTTTTCTTTCAAGGTGTCAAAGGCTTTCTGATGTTTTCCTCCCCACTGAAACACCTTGTTCAATCCTGTCAAAGCATGTAAGGGAGCTGCAATTGAGGAAAAGTTAGAGATGAACTTCCTCCAATATCGTGTTGCTCCTAAGAAGCTTCTCACTTCTATAGCAGACTTGGGTTTAGGCTAGTTTACAATGACTGCCACTTTAGAGGGATCTATTTTCAATTCACCACCCCCTACTATATGACCCAAATAATTTAGAGATGTTTTGCCAAATTCACATTCTGAGAGTTTAACATAAATGTTTTCTCTTTTCAAAACATTCAATGTCTGCTTAACATGCTTTAAGTGTTCTTGCCACGTTTTACTAAAAATCAGAATGACATCCAATACACAATAATGAAATCATCAAGAAAAGGCCTGAGTACATCATTCATTAATCTCGTGAAAGTAGCAGGGGCATTGGTCAAGCCAAAAGGCATAACCAGCCACTCATACAATCCCTGCTTTATTTTGAAAGTAATATTCCATGCATCTTGCTCTACAACTCTGACCTAATGGTATCCACTATGCAAATCCAGCTTGGTGAAATAAACAACGTCCTTCAATTGATCTAGAAGATCATTTATGCGAGGTAGGGGATAATGATTTTTTATTGTTATCTTATTCAGTGCTCGATAGTCAATGCACATTCTCCACAAGCCATCTTTCTTTCTCACCAAAACGATTGGTGACCCACATGGTGATGTGTTAGGCTTGATAAACCCCTTCTTGAGAAACTCCTACAAATGCTTCTTGATTTCAACATTCTCTAAAGAAGACAACCTGTACATTCCAATATTAGGCAATGGAACATCTTGCTGCAAAATAATATCATTTACTATTTCCTTTTTGGGTGGCATACCTTTTGGTTCTTGAAACAGAACATCATACTCTGAAACAATCTTTTCTCTATCAACTTGCTTCTTAGCATTACAACCCTCAAATACATTGGTTTTATTAGGTTTCTTTTCCTTTACAACCATTAATAAGAATTGTTTGCATGAATTTATCATTCTTTTCATCTGCCTTGAGTTTATGAGAGTATAATTATTCTTGAGCTTATGAGCTCTTACAAAGTATTCGATTCCATAATTAACAAGTAGATACTTGTTCTCGGCTCTATAGAAAATAACCTCTCTATAATACAAGTAAGGACTCCCTCAAACAATTCCACATATATCCAAAGGAATTGTTTCTAACTCAACCTCATCTACAAACGCTGACCCAAAAGAAAACTTGAGTTTGCACTATCTAGTCACTTGTAGTCTTGCTTTATCATTCAACCATCCTAATGGGTATGGTTTCTTGTGAGGTGTAGTTGCTAATCCCAATTTCTCTACAACTTCTTCATAAATCAAATTTACTTGTGAGCCACTATCAAACAAAGTATCAATCTTTTGATGTTTGGAAATAAATCGAATATGGAAAAGCTCATGTATTTTTCTCTCATGTTCTTCATCAATAAAAGATTGAGCAGATTTACTAGTAGATGCTTCAGAATTCTTACCTTTTATACCTCTGGCTACAATGATTGTTTCATCTCCCAAGTCTAACCCCAAATCGTTCTGAATAGCTACAACAATCTTCTTCTTCTTGCCCTCGAACTTCTTAGGTCTCAGCTCTTGATGTAGAATCCAACAATGCTCATCATCATGCCCATCCTTTTAACAGCGAGTGCATGAGGCTTTGCCTTTCTATGCAGTGTTAGCCTTCCTCACTTTCCACTTCTGATTTCTTTTCTCTTTTCTCTTGCTTGTAGTGGGTTGGGATGGTCCCCCAACTCCTAGATTTCCATTCTTTCCTCTAGCTTCTAGATGAGTAGCTTGTACAGATACCTCATCTATACTAGTGGGATTGAACATGAGGATGGTATGCCTCATGTAGATATATAGACCACCAATGTACTTCAAAAGAGTCTCTGGTGAGTCTAATGAGATCTCTAGAATCAATGCTCTCTTTCTAAATTCTTGAGTGTACCCTTGTACACTTTTCCCTTTCAACTGCCGAAGAGTTTGCCAACTCATCATGGCTTGTTGCATGTAGGCCAATGGATAGAACTACTTCTTAATTGCAAAAACAAAGTCACTCCATACAGAGATATTCTTACCATGTCTTTTCATGTCAGCTTGGGTTCTACCTTCCCACCAAACCAAGGCAGTGCTTGCTAGGTGTAGGCTTGCCAGCTGAATTTTGCTCTTATCTGAGTCGATGTTTTGCACTCTGCAATACACATCAATTTGTCTAATCGAATTGTCCAACTTTTCAACATTTAACTCTCCATCATATATAGGCAAGTCAAATTTAACATCTAGCTTGATCAAAGATGCTTTCTTATTATGCACAAGGCTATTAGGAGGTGTGAGGAAGCTTTCCTCTTTCCCTTTACCTTTTCCTTTTGAGTGGTCATGGGAATGAAACTCATATTCTTCTTTGTCTTGTTTAGAACCTAATGAATCTTCATCCTTATGGCACCAAGAGCACCTTAAACATTTAAGGAAAATTTTCATGACATGCAGGAAATATGGCATTTCCTTGAATCCTAAGAAGTCCCTGTTTGCCCTTGAGTAGGGAAAGCTCCTAGGCCACATCATATCAAAAGATAGGATTAGAATTGACCCTTAGAGAATTCAAGCTATCCTCCAAATCCCATATCCAAGAAATATAAAAGAGCTGCAAGCATTCTTGGGAAAGATCAATTTCCTAAGGAGATTTATCCCAAACCTAACTGAGCTAATAAGGCTATTGAGCAATATGTTAAAAAAAGATGCCAAGGTAAGATGGTCTCTTGAAACCAAGAAAGCTTTTGAGAGTATCATAATTGCCTTGACTCAAACGCCTGTCCTCACCAGTCCGCAATTCGACAAAGATTTTATCATTTTTTCTTTTGCATCTGAGCACACCATAGCCGCTGTCCTTTTACAAAAAGATGATCAAGGTAATGAAAAACCAATTGCTTTCTTCAGCCGAGCTCTAAGAGATTCACCCTTGAAATATCAGATTATGGAAAAGCAGGCTTATGCCCTGGTTAAGGCCATCAAAGATTTTAGAATTTACATCTTATACTCCCACGTGATTGCCTATGTCCCAAACTCCGTTGTAAAAGATATATTAACTCAAGAGGGACTGGAAGGAAAAAGAGGCAAATGGATTGCCAGCATTCTTGAATATGACATTGAGATAAAACCTACCAAGCTGATAAAAGGACAAGGTTTAGCCAAACTAATGTCTGAAGAAAATTTCCAAGCCTTAGACATTAATCAACTGGATAATGAACCGGAGCTGGCGACTCCACAGATCAGTGAAACGTTTTTGAAATCCCCATGGTATGCTGATATTTGCTTTGTATTGTTAAACCTGTGTGCTCCCCCAGGATTGTCCAGGACCAAGAAAAGATTTTTAAGGATGAAATCATCAAAGTTTTGTGTCATAGATGGTGCTTTGTTTTGGAAAAATCATGAAGGAATATTGCTTAATTGTTTGACTATGAATGAAACTAACAGCATCATGAAAGAATTCCATGCAGGGGACTGTGGAGGTCACTTATATTGGAAGTCCACTGCTGACAAGATTTTGAGGGCTGGTTATTATTGGCCCTCTCTTTTTGCAGATGTCAAGAAGTTTGTTGTTTCATGTCACAAATGCCAAATATTTGAAGGGAAAAGAAAATTACTGCCTCTGCCCCTTAAGCCCGTTTCAACCGAAAATCCTTTTCAACAATGGGGTCTCGACTTCATTGGAGAAATTCATCCCTCTTCCTCAGGCCAGCACAAGTGGATTCCAACAGCCACTGATTATTTCACTAAGTGGACTGAAGCCATCCCATGTAGAAAAGCCAATGACTCCACCATTATCCAATTCCTTGAGAGCAATATCCTTTCCAGATTTGGCTGCCCTGAGAAGATTATCACTGATAATGCTGCTGCCTTCAAATCCAAAAAGATCATCAATTTCTGCCACAAATTCCACATTACCTTGGGCCACTCCACAGCTTACTACCCTTAAGGTAATTGTCATGCGGAAAGAGTTATTTTTGCTGACAAAACTAACCTCCCTAGGAGTCTAAGACTCTCTAGTGACAAACAAGACAATTAAGAGCAATCCTTCTCTAAACATACATTATTCTATGAGAAACCAAGTGTTTTTTTATCCTACCTCAAGTCCAACACTTGTTGTAGCAGTCCAGCCTCGCTGATCCAGATGAGCTCCTCCTTCACTTTGAAAC
>APFE031181026.1:62198-74784 GCA_000404065.3 Pinus taeda | reverse complement strand
AAGTGATGGAGGGCTTTATAATATTAATTTCAAATATTTATTGGAATTTAAATATTTTAAAGTAAGGTATAATGAATGGATGTTTGTTTAGAAATATAATTATTGCTAATGTGACATATATGTACATCATTTTCAGTTATAAAGGCTCGTTAAATATGGGCACCATTTTCAGTTATAAAGGCTCGTTGAGTTGAATTTCGTGTTCATCATCGTGTTGCGTGCATGCATAATAATAAAAATCACGATGATATTGATAACGTAGCCGTTGCGGTGTACATAGGCAGCCTTGGCCTTCGTGGCTTCTCAAATAAATCAACTCGGCAAGTCTAAAGGAAACGTGGGGAGAGAAGGAAAAGGAGGGATATGAGAAGAGGGAAGAGGGGAAGAGAGGACGAAAGAGAAGGAGGAAGAAGAAGGAATGAGGGGTAAAAAAGAAAAGGAAATATGAGGGGAAGAAGAAGAGAAAGAAAGGAAGAAAAGGGTAAGGAGGAAGGAGGGAAAGATGAAGATGAAAATGGAGCGATAGAATGATAAAAAGAGGATGAAGGATGAGTTAGAAAACAAGAGAAATAGAAATGAGATGGAAGGAGGAGGAAGAGACAAAGTGGAAGAGGAAGGAGGATGTCATTGAAAAGAGGAAATGGGGAGGGGTGTGGGTGGCGTGGTTTTCGATAAATAGGTATATCCACACAGTTTAAACACCTTAAGGCAATCATTAACATAAATTAGTCAAATATAAATACAACATTATATTATGTGGCTAAATCCTCAAGGATGAAAACAATACATAGGCCCAGGAAAAATTTCCACATGAGGCAATATAATAATTCTAGTAAAGATTTTTTTTTTTACATATGATCTTCTCACAATCGATCATTAACACATGACCCTCCTTACTCTTTAAATAGAAATCATGGACCAATCAAGTGTTAAGCCATAGATCAATATAGTTTTTAGTATCAAGGTGAAAATGGACCGTCAAATAAATTTATGTCTAGAATATAATTATGACTATCTTATGATATAATTATAGCGCACAACCAAAAAATACTCTTCACCTCAAGAAACATTAGACCAAGTTTATATTAACTCCTAAGAGTTGAAATATCCTAACATCCCCACTTAAGTAAAATGTGGGATAAGATTGAAGGATTTGCAAAGGTGACACAATAACAGAGGGAATGAGGCAATAGATCCTATCCCCCCTTAATGGCAACTTCTTAAACCCCTAGATAGATTAAAGTTTGGAAAAATTCAGTTTTGTAAGAGGCTTTGCAAAGATATCTACAACTTGATCATATGTAGGGCAACAAAATACATTGGGAATGGGCTATTGGAGAAGCTTTCAAATTAAATGAATATGTAGCTCATTTTATTTACTGAATTGATATTGAATTAGAACTTTGGAAAGCTAAATGGCACTTTGGTTATTGCATGAGAGTGTGGTTGAATGTTGTTGCTGGAAATCAAACTCTTAAAGGATTTGTCTAAGACATAAGGCTTCCTGGCCTACACTAACTATTGCTTGATACTATGCTTCTGTTAGGGAAAGAGCAACAACACATTGCTTCTTACAAGCTCAAGTGATAGGTTTGAAATCGTGATTGAAAATATAACCTACAATAGAATTTTAATCATCGGGGTTGCCAATCCAATCAGAATAAATGAAAAAAAGGAGCCCCACCTTGAACTATAATGTATCCCAAACAGAACCATACCTTGAATATAAAAAAGTATCATTTTTGTTGCTTTCTAGTGGATCACATGGGGGTGTTTTCATATGCCAAGAAACAAGACCAACAACAAAGAAAATATCAAGACAAATATGATTCAAATACAAAATGATATCAACAAATTGATGGTATAAAATGGCATCTACTTTGGTAGTAGTATCAGTGGCAAAAAGTTTGGCTCTAGACTATAAGTGAAAATAAGTTTATATGCATAATTATATTGGGAAAGGGGAATTATTTCCTGGGTTTGTATGATTTGGAGGTCAAGAAAATAATGTAAATTTTTTGAAGTCAAATTTTTCAAATTTCTTATTAAGGATAGATATCACATGGGTTAAAATTTTGGGATCATTACTAGTGAGTATAAGGTCATCATCATAAAGAACAAGTATCATGAGATAATTATCCACTTTCTTGGTATAAACATTAGGGTGAAAATGACCTCTGGAAGAGTCAATATTAAGAAGAAATCTCTCCATTTTAGCATACCAAACTCGAGGAGCTTGCTTAAGGACATATAAATATTCCTTAAGGTAGTGGATAAGGTTGTAGTCATTCTGAAATATCCACGAGGTGATTCCATGCAAACTTATTCTTTAAATTCCTCATACAAAAAGGCATATTTCACATCCATCTAATGGAGCTTCATATATATGTAGTGACAAGGGTTAGAAAAAGGTGATTAGCATTCATTTTGGGATTGGGGCCGAAGGTTTCATTATAATTAATCCCTTCCACTTGTGAAAAAACTTTAGAAACTAACTCGGATTCATATCTTTCAACACTTCCATTTAATGCACACTTAGTTCTATACACCTATTTACATATGATTTTTTTTTTTCCTTTGGGAAAAGGTACACAATCTCAACTATCATATTTTTCCTTTGTTGTTGCATTCCAATTTGGATGACTATAAGCATCTACAAATGTTTCTCGATCTGAAGTCTCTAAAAGTTGAGCCAAAAGGTAGGCAAATCACTATAATTGTGAATGTGTGATGTTAATCTAAAGGATAACCAACAAGATCACTAGTTTCTTCTCTTGTTGTATATACCCATCTAGGAAGTTGTAGTGCTAGTGCAAGTTAATATTTAATGAACCCAATTGGAGGAAGTTGAGTAGGTAGAGGTGTATTTTCATTCTCATTATCATAATCTAAAGAAGAAACCATAATAAGGTCACTAGTAAAAAAGTTGGGAATAGAAGGTGACACAATCGATGAAGACAAATCATTGGATGAAGATGGCACAAAACCCAAAATAGGTTTTCTAGCCAAGAGACCTTCATGAAACCCAACATGTCTCCTAGAAATAATTTCATTGTAATGAGGTTGATGAAGTATATAAGTTTTACATCTTCAAAATATAAAACAAAACTACACTTTTCACACTTAGGTTCCGATGCTTTCCTTTTCTCAATAAGAATGTGAGCCCATGTTCACTACCAAACACATGAAGTGACTTATATTTGGTTTAGTTTTAATGCATGCTTCTTCTAGTTCTATATCCATTAAATCCTTTATGAGAATCCAATTAACTATGTAATTGCATAATTAATGGCTTCTTCCCATAAATGAGTTGTTAATCGCTTAGATTAGATCATATTGTCATTTCATATAAGGTCTGATTATTTCTCATGGAAATATTATTTTGTTGTGGCCCTATATGGAACAAATTATTTTGAGTTCCTTGTGTATTGCAGTAAGTTGTAAATTTATATTAACATATTCACCTTAATTATGTGTTCTTAACTTATAAAGATTATGCCTAGATTATTTTTCTACAAGGACCTTATAGGCCAAAAGCATGTTGAAAAATTCATTCTTGAAGTTTTTAATAATCAAGCTAGTTGCCTTTGGAGAAGCCATCAATGAAAGTTGAGAATTTCTCTAATCTAGATAAAGAAGCAAAATTAAGGAAACCTTGTGAATCACTATGAGCAAGCTACAAGGTGTTTGAGGCATGTTAAGGGGTACATTTGTCAAAATTTCCTTTATGATGATTGCTAAGATCACAATTAAGGAAAACACCATATTTGCAAGAAATGAGAGGAAGATTAGCCACCATATTTTGATTATATAGTTTCTACAATGAGTGATAATTTAGATGACCAAATCACCCATGCCAAAGTGTGCCCAAGTTATCACTATGAACAATAAAAAATGTTAGAAGAGATGATGACCCAAAGTATTCAAATATCTACAACCTAGTAATATCATTAACAATTTCAGTTGCTAGGACATGCTTAGGATATTTTAAATCCTTGATTATAACTTGGTGAGGTGAAAATTATATTATTTTACCATCATCTATGATGATTTGATATACTCATAGACAGTTGTAGGAAATATGGGGAACACACAATACACCATTAAAATGGTTGTCATCTAGTTGAACTATTTAAGACCCTAGAACACTAAGACATTTATCACTATAATAGATTATTTGTTTGATGTTGCATTCATTAAAAGTAGAAAATATGGCTTTATCCTTAACCATTTAATAAGATGTTCAATAATCAATAACTCACTCATTAGAAGAATAGGTAGATGTTGTATTAAAGGAAAAAATAAAAGAAAGAAGTACATGTCCATGTGAAGCATAGTTAGAACTTAGAAGAAGAAGAATCAAGATTGATGTTATTCTTCTTCATTCTTGTTTCTGAGGTTTCTATTTTCTTGAAAATTTTAGACTCCAAATGACAATATTTCCCTTAGAAAGTACAATATCTCACAAATTTATTGCCTTTTGATTTATTTCATGTATCACCATTGTGAATAGGATTTGTCTAACAAAGTTAGGACCCTCATTTTGTTTGTTGTTGTGAGAATCTTGCTTCTTTGGATTCTTGGCTTCATCATTCTATCTTTCTTTTAAGGCTTTGTTAGATTTACTTGTGGTGTTGATCACTCTAAGATGCAAAATCTCATAATGTTCTTTAATCAAGGAATTAAAAAAAGCTTCATGAGAGGGTATTTTATAAGTAGCCCCTTGACTACTAAAGGCTTGTCTAATGGGGTGAAAATGAGGTAGGAAAACATAATAAATAGTGCTAAACTTAGCAAAGAATAGCATATATAAGTTGGTCATATGTCTTGATGATCTTACATTTTTCAAGTAAAAGTTCAAATGTTTTGAACTTAGATAGAAAATCTTCAATACAAGAGAAATCACCAAGATATAAGGCAATTAAGTGGTTTTAAGATGGTGGGCTCAAAACTCATTATGTTTACCAAACACAGTGTCTAATTTTTTCCATGTTGCATTTGGGTCTCAATTACCAAACAAGCTTATATTGTTAATTAATCAAAGAATCACAAAAAACTTCAAGAGAGAGTATTTTACAAGCATCCCCTTGATTAATAAGAGCTTATGTAATGGAACAAAAATTAGATACAAAGTAGTGCTAGACTTAGCAGAGCATGACATATATAAGTTGGTACTCTATCTTGTTTATCTTTCAATCTACAAGTAAAAATATGAGTGTTTTGAATTTAGATAGAAAATATTCAAAGTAAGATAAATAACTAGGATTTAAAGCAATCAATTGGTTTTTGAGCTAGTAGGCTCAGAGCTCATTATGTTTACCAAACACAGTATCCAACTTTTACCATGTTGCATTTGTGGTCTTAATTCCTTGAAGGTGAAATTGAAGACCATCGGAGATGGGCATTCTTATTAAAGCACATGTTTCATCATTTTTATTATCTCGCTTGGGTATTTTTAATGCATTAAGAGTGATAATTTATGTTCCTAAGATAACTTGATAAAGTCCCCTATTTCATATTAAATATTCCATACATGATTTCCATGAAAAATAATTTCAACTAGTAAGCAAGCGATCCAGGTGGATATTGGTGGCCACCCACCAAGTCCACTTGGACCCCCACCATTATTTCTTTCAGATTTTCAGTTTCCTTAATTGTAGCACAATTTACTATTTTTAGCAGTTTTTCGGGTCTAGAACTTCCGGAGCCATTTTGAGGCCCTAAACAACATTTTTTTGGAAAAAATAGGAGCAACATGGGTCCTTAGACTGATGTTTCTCTTCCCAAAGTTTTAGTTCTCGAATAGATCTTTCTAACGAGATATTGTGAGCGTCAAACGAAGATCGTATGCCAAAGTTACGACCCCGAGAAGTTGATGTACCAAGTTACCCAAACGAGGCCCACAGTTTGGCGTTCCATCTTTTAGGGTTAGGTTTTTGGATGTTGAAGGTTTTCCATTGTTTCTCAACAATAAATAGGCCTTCGAGCCTCATTGTAACAAAGTTTAGAGGCATGTAGCTGCCACGTCTCTTCTCAGGGATAAGCTATCATCGCCCTAGCTAGTTTATTTCCATTTCTGTTTGTAAGCATATTTTGGTATTTTACAGTAATGAAATGAAGTATTATTTCTACTGCATCTCTATATGTATGGTTATATCTGTAATTTGTTGCATTCCTGTTTAAATCCGGATTAGTGGTATCAGAGTGGTTTGCTCTTTCTCTGTCTTTCTTTGCATATCCCCAACGAGGTCGGGATATAAGGAGTTAAGGCTTGAACTGGTTGAACCTTTGTAAGACCAGCCTCGCAAATCTTGACGACCTCCCATGGTAGATGAAAAGAAAGACGAGGGGGCAGGAGATCCTATGAAAATATTGCTCGAAGAGTCCCTCGAGCGACAAAGGAATGAGATGATGTATAACTTTGCCCAGATCTTTCAGCAACTACCCAGGGGCGACACATCTACTTCCAACATCTACTCTGAAAGCACCACACCCTTTAAGGTACAAGTTAACTTTGACATTCCCATATTTGAGGGTCAGATAGATGCAAACGTTGTAGCTAAATGGTTAAATTTGCTAGAAGGGTATTTTTTTGTTCATGATTTTTCCTTCCGGGAAAAGATTACTTTCGCTCTTCTCAAAGTCGCCTCCCACGTCAAGGACTGGTGGGAAACCTACTGTGAGTAGAAGGATGAAAGTACGAACTCAATGTTTTCAGCTGCACCCACTTGGAATTCATTCCAGACTGCCATCAAGGAGTAGTACTACCCTGTCGGAAGCTATGAGAATCAATACATAAAGTGGACCACGTTGCGGCAGGGAAGGAACCAAGACGTGCCAGAGCTTACCAATATTTTCCATACCCTTCACACAAAGTTGGGTATCAAGGATTCAGAGCAGCATTTGGTACTCAAATACCATGGCTGCCTGCACAAGTACATCCAGGAAGAAATATAATTCGTAAACATCTCCTCGCTCGGCACGACATACCGATATGCCATCAAGATCGAGCAAAAGTTCAAACATAATAAGCGAGACTTTGGATCTGTGAATCTGAAGCAAGGGAAAGATGATCCCAAATCGCAGAACAAAGGAAAAAGCCAAGGCAGGGTGACCCAAGACAACCTGCCAAAGCTGCAAGCAAAGGACAGTGCCGTGAAGCTGAAAAAGGACACAAGAAAGTGGTGTGAGTTCCATAAGAGCTCCACTCACAACACAAGTGAGTGTCGAGCCAAGCAATCACTGGTGGCTGAGCTAAAGGTTTCAGAATCATATGCATGTTTTGACTCTGAGTCAGAACCCGACGAGGGGAATGACAAAGGGAAGTAGATTATCGATGCCGAGCCCAATGCCACTGTTGCCACCACAAAGATCCAGAAGGACGAACCCGAAGATCCAGAGGAGGAGGAGCGTCTCTTCCATTCCCAGATGTGGGTAAAGGGCTCCCCGCTATAGTTCATTGTCAACAGTGGGAGCCAAAAGAACCTCATTTCAGCAGAGGTCATGAAGTGGTTGGGTTTACCAACCACAACACATCCACAACAATACACCATCGGGTGGCCTCACCAAGGACGAGATCTTCACGTGAGCCAGCAGTGTCGCCTTCCATACAACATCAAGCCCTTCACGGATGAGGTATTGTGTGATGTTGCTCCCCTTGATGTTTGTGATGTATTATTAGGACAACCATACTTGTGGAAGTGACATGCTATGTATGATCAAGGCCCCGTGTTGTTATTGTTACTTTGGGAAATAAGTTGTGCAGGATACCAGTGGTAGCACCGCCTACTGCAATCTCTTTGGTTACTACAAAATAATGCAGTAAGCTCATTTCCAAAACTAGGAGATTTGTTTTATTGATGATACGCCCTCAAGGAAAGAAGAATACGTGGCCACGACCTCCAGACAGGGCCCCTCCGCATGAAAACTACAAATGGACAAGGTCGTGGAGGAGTACGAGGACATATTCACCTCTCCTTCGAGGTTCCTCTGCACTGTTAGGTCAAGCACTCCATTGATCTGACCCTAGGTGTGCCGCTGCCTAATGGACCAATCTATCGGTGCTCCGTTCTGGAGAATGATGAAATCAAGAAGCAGATTCAGGAGTTGTTGTAGAAAGGTCACATCCTCCCAAGTTCATCACCCTGTGGGAGCCCAATTGTGTTGGTACAGAAGAAGGATGGGACTTGGAGACTCTTTATTGACTATCAGGCGGTGAACAAGATCACTATTCGTAATAGGTACCTGATCCAACAAATTGATGATCACCTAGACCAAATGAAGGGGGAAAAATATTTTATCAAGATCGATTTGAAGTCAGGATATCACCAGGTACCAATCGAACCCTCCGATGTGTGGAACACTACCTTCAAAGCCAAGGAGGGCCTTTTCGAATGGTTGGTTATGCCTTTCGGATTGATGAATGCTCCTGCAACCTTCATGAGGCTAATGGATGACATCTTGCAATTCACTAACTCATTTGTAGTGGTATACCTAGATGACATCCTGATCTTCAACCAGAGTTGGGAAGAGCACCTCCACCACATCAGACAGGTTCTCCAAACACTGCGACAACACAAGTTATGTGCCAATTTGGAGAAATGCGCTTTTGGCATGACCCAGGTTCAGTATTTAGGACACATTATTGATGAACGGGGGGTGCATGTGGATCCAGCCAAGATCTAAGTCATTCAGGATTGGCCATCTCCAACCACTCTAACAGAGCTCTGTAGCTTTCTAGGTCTTACCAACTTCTACCATAGGTTTGTGTTGGGATTTTCTCATATCACTTGGCCCTTGAGTCAAGTCACCAAGGGAGGAGCGAAAGCAAAATTCTTTTGGTCTGAATCTCAACAGAAGGCATTCATAGAGTTGAAAGATCACCTCTATTCGGCACCAATTCTTACATTACTAGACTTGCAACAATCATTTGAGGTCGAGACAAATGCCTCTAACTATGCTATTGGGGCAATCCTTACTCAACACGGGCATCCAGTGGCATATCACAATGAGACACTTTCAAACACAGTCCAGAAGTATCCCACTTATGAAAAAAATATGTATTCCATTATGCAGGCCTGCCGACAATGGAAGCATTACTTTTTGGGGAAGGAAACAATCATCCACACAGACCACCGGCCCCTGCAGTTCATACAGACCCAAGGGAAATTGTAGAATGATCGCCATCAGAAGTGGTCCACATACCTGCAATAGTTCCATTTGAATATTAGGTATAAGAAGGGAAACACCAATAATGTTGCAGATTGCCTCATTCAACCACCGATCATGGTGCTAACCACCACTCTTGTGGGCACGAGACTTCTGATTAGCCACTTCTCTACAAAAGTAACCCAGAATTTGGCCACACATACCAGACACTCTTGAAGGGTCAACATGTTCTAGATTTTCACCTCCAGGATGCCCTGTTATGCCACCTGGGTCACCTTTGTGTTCCTTCAAGCGTGCGTACCAAGATTATTTGGGAAGCACAATACAGTCAGGTTGCTGGGCATTTCGAGGTTGAGAAAACGGTGGCAGTACTACAAAAGTATTTCTATTGGCCAAATCTTCGACAAGATGTTACGAAGTGCATCAGATCGTGCACTGCCTACGCCATTGCCAAATCGACCATCAAGAAGCAAGTGCTCTATACCCCACTGCCCACCCCTAGTCGACCTTGGGAATCTATCTCCATGGATTGCATGTCGGGCCTTCCTTCTACTAAGCATGGAAATGATTGTGCTTTTGTGGTCATCGACCGATTCTCGAAGATGGCCATTATGGCGGCCTGTAAGAAGAATATCACAGTAGAAGCCACTGCTAAACTCTTCTTTGAATGAGTGTGGGTATACTTTGGGATCCCACAGTCTATCATCTTAGATTGGGACAGCAGGTTCCTCAGTACATTTTGGTCCAGTCTTTGGTCGATGTTGGACACCAAACTCACTAAGTCCACAACCTTCCATCCTCAAACTAATGGTCAAAAAGAGGTTGTGAACAGGATGATCATACACATTCTGCGCATGTACAACTCAAAGCATCCATGCACATGGGATGAGAGCCTTCCCTATGTTCAGCACAGCTATAATCGGGCTCTCCACAGCTCGACTGGCCACATCCCTTTTCAGGTGGGCTTGGGATTCCAGCCACTATGTCCCATTGATGTGGCCATGTCATTTGCAGCTACTCACTCAGATTCGGCTCATGTGCAGTCTGAAACAGATAAGGCAAACAACTTCATTGAGCACATCCAACATATTTGCCAGCATGTCCATGACATTCTGGAGAAATCAAATGCCAAGTACAAGCACCAACATGATCAACATTGGGTGTTGCACAAGTTTCAAGTGGGTGACAAAGTTTGGTTGCATTTGCAAAAGGAACGCCTTAATTGAGCCTATCGAAAACTCAGACCACTCCAATATGGTCCTTACACCATTACGAAGGTTGTGGGAGACAATGGATTTGAGCTCAACATTCCCCCATACCTTAGTTTGCACCCAGTGTTCAATGTGGACTGCCTTTCGCCATACTTTCCACCATTACTAGACACATCTGACATTGCAGAACAACTCACACCCACAGAGTTAAATCCAGATTGCATTGAACAAGCTGCATCTGATCAGATCATGTACACACAGATCAAGCACACTCTCCAGCAGAATATCCAACTGTATCAAATGTTAGAAAATTATATATTACAGAGCAATGCAACACATAAAATATTACAGAAATATAAACAAAGAAAACGCATAAAACAAGAGAGACACAAATATATGTGGTTCACACAGTTGGGCTACATCCACGGAAAAACAACCAGTCCTTCCTTTTATATTATCCAGCAAACTAAAGCGATACAACCTACAATAGATTCGCTGTAACTCCCTCTTCGCTCTCAATCTCATCTCTTTTCCTCACTTCGAATACAGATCTACATAGACGTAATACAATTCCCTCATATATAGTGATGGGTTGCCTTCTAGGGAAAAAAACCCTAAATTAAACATAACTTCTATCGTCAAATCATCTGCCTAATGAACAACCCAGATTGACTATAAATTACTAGACTTTTACAAGGAAATTTTACATCTATTTTTAGCTTTGGGGGCACTACCCTCGAACCCCCACTGGGGGACCGCTAGCCTCCGGACCCCCTAGCCAAGGGGGATTAGCCCCCCCAGACCCCTGCGGGGGGGACAAGTCCCCCCACACCCCCCCGCGTGGAGGGGTGTACAATCTTCCTGGGGTATACATCCGGCTGAAATCTTTGAATACAGAAGATAATCAAGCTCCACACCCAACAATCTCCCACTTGGAGACTGATTATAACAACTCTACCACTGCTTCATTTTCTAGACAATGACTCCACTTTGGACCTGGTTGTTTCTCATCTTCTTCATCATACTTGAAGACCAATTGAAACTGAGCAGATTCTTAGTTTCTCCTTGGTTACAACTTTTGTTAACATATTACAAGATGATGGCTAGTGTGTATCTTTTCCAGCTTCAACTGTCCATCTTCCAATGCTGACTATATGAAATGGTACTTGAGCTGTATATGTTTAGTCTTGGAATGAAATGCAGAGTTCTTTGCAAGATGTATGGCACTCTGGTTGTCACTGTATAACCTTCCCAACTCTTGCTTCTTACCCAATTCATCCATAAACTTTTGTAACCAAATCATTTATTTACTAGCCTCTATAGCAACAACATACTCCTATTCTGTTGTTGAGAGTGCAGCAACACTTTGGATTTTTGAAACCCAACTGACAGCTGTTCCACCTACAGTAAATACATATCCTATAGTGCTCCTCCTGTTATCTATATCACTTGCCATATCTACATAAACATATCCCTGTAGAGCAATGTTTGAACCACCAAAGCATAATGCTTGATTTGTGGTACCTCTCAAATACCTAAGAATCCACTTCACCGCCATCCATTGTTCTTTTCCTGGATTGTTCATGTACATGGTTACAACTCCCACTGCATGTGCAATATCAGGCCTTGTGCAGACCATTGGATACATTAAGCTTCTAACTGTTGATGCATATGGAACTTTAGATATATGAGCCATTTCTTCTTGAGTCTTGGGACACACCTCCTTACTTAATTTGAAATGGCTAGCCAAAGGTATACTAATTTGTTTTGCATTCCGCATATTAAACCTTTTCAACACCTTTTCTATGTACTCAATTTGAGACAATGTTAGTTTGTGATTCTTCGTGTATCTAGTTATTCTCATACTAAGGATTTGTTTCGCAGCACCCAAATCCTTCATTGCAAATGAGTTTTCCAATTTCCTTTTGAGCACATTTATTTCCTGCATGTTAGAACCTGCAACAAGCATGTAATCTACATACAATAACAATATAATATAGCTGCCATCATTTTTCCTTTTGAGATAAACATAATGATCAGAGTGACACCTAGTATAACCTTGTTCAGACATAAACCTGTGACATTTTAGATACCATTACCTTGGAGCCTGTTTTAAGCCATACAAGCTCTTCTTCAACCTGCACACTAGTTTCTCCTTCCCTTTTACCTCATATCCTTGTGGTTGCTGCATATATATCTCTTCCTCC